>CABHPP010116351.1:0-24968 GCA_902168425.1 Peromyscus attwateri
CCTGGACTGAGTCTACCAAGTTGATCTTAATCCTCAGGGGAGTCTTTGCCCTGGAGGAGATGGGAATGGGGGGTGGGCTAGGGGGAAGGGGAGCAGGGCGGGAGGGGGGAGAACAAGGGAATCCATGGCTGATATGTAAAATTAAATTATATTGTAAAATAAAATAAAATAAATTCAAAATAAAATAAAATAAAAAAAGAATGCTAGACATGTAATGGTGACTTGGGCAGATATCTCAATCTGTATTATGGTTTACAAGATTTTATGGGTCTCATGATTATCTGGAAGACTGGTAATGCCACCCACATCATCTCCATATTTACTGGATCTGAGACATATGTTAGTAATTTACATTTCCAAATTGCAAAAGAATGGTGGTCAAAGGATACTTTGATAACCAATATTCTGTAATTAAGATGATACTGGAATTTGAGTTGACAAGGGAGCTGAACATACCCATTTATTTGCACAAAATATATGCTAGTAGAATCAGCCCACTGAAAACTTGGGTTATGTATACATAGTGAAAATATTTGGAGAAAAAATGTTTTTCTTGTTATTCTTCAAAAATGTAGAATAACAGCTTTTTACATATTTTGGAAGCAGGGCAATTGTTGGAAATTCGAAGGATTGGCAATTGAAGGGCAAGATTTACCTCATTTTCTTGCCGAATGTTCCTATGGCCATCAATGAGCCCATCTTGCCTTTCAGAATCTCCACCTTTACCTTCTATGTCCATGTTGCTATTTTTCCTCCTTCTCTGCCTGGTCTCATAGGCTACTCTAAGTCTGCACGTTCTGCTATTTGGACCTCAAGCTTTTCCTCAACTCTACTCAGTTTTCATGCTCTTGCTAAGGCTTCTTCTGTATACCATAACATCATTTACATAAATGCCAATTTTATACATTATATCCATCCAGAAATTGCCTTTCAGCTGCTCGTCCATATGATCAACACTAGCTGCACAGTGTTCTACTGCAGTTTGACCTGATATTCTGTACTTTGTTTACACGTGGTCTTCAGACTATCCCTCCCTGCTCCCCCTCTTCTCTATACACAATGCCTCACACATCTGTAAAACTTTCTAACTGGCTCTAGAATTTGCCATTTCTATCTACCTCTGTTGCTACCACTTAACCTAAGTCACCATATCTTTACTGCAACTCACACAATCATCGAATCCACTCACCCATATACTTTCTGGCTTCCTCCAATATGTTTCTCACAATGTGATGAGCACAATATTTTCAAAACATGACTGACAATGTAATCTCTCATATGAAACTCTCCAATGCCTTTCAATTGTTCTTAGAATAAAAGAAAACTGCTTTCACATGTATACAGCTCTGCAGAGTTTGGAATCTCTTAACTCCTTAGTCTCTATCACTGTATTCCCTTTTATCCTTATGTCAGGCCTCACTGGCTCCTTTCATTCATTCAGTTCAGCAAGCTACCATTTACCATGGGTGCTATTTTCTTTCTGCTGCCCTGTGCCATTCACAGTCTTGGAGTTCTAGGAGCTTGAAGTTTAAGAACAGTCTTGGCAGTTTAATTTCTTCTGAGGTTGTGTGAGAAGGGTTGGTTCCAGCACATTCTTCTTCGTTCTGGATGGCTGTCTGCATTCATGTCTGTCCAGATTTCCTCTTATTATGACATCACTTGTGTTGAATTTTAAGCCAAATAATAACATCACTTTGACTTGGTTACCTCTGTGAATCCCTGTCACCAAACAAAGCCGAATCCATGCTCTAGGAGTCAAGACAGCAGCTTGTACAATGAGGTGGCAAGGAAGACTAAACATACAATCAAACCCATGACATCTGTAGATTTTATTTCTAGAGGCTCCAAAATTAAAACATTATACACTCTCCTTTACTCCTTAGCTGTGTCACTGGTAGCGAGTAACTTCTGGTAAGTTATTTGACCTCACTTTACCACAGGTTCACACATATGAAGTGAAGAGACTTTTGCAGTGCTGGATATTGAATCCATGGATTGTATATACCAGTCAAGTATTCTACCACTGAACTACAGTCCTCAGTATTAAACCTGGGAATCCAACAGCTTCCTAGCTCTAACACTGTGCTTCTTTTAAACACATATGTTGTTGCACTTTTTCTGACTTCTATCAGAATATTCTAGTTTTATCCTTGCTTCCTTCCTTCAACCTTTCCATCCCTTTCCTTACCATTAATGCTGCAGAACAATTTGAAAAACATTGCATAATACTGTGCTAGAGATCAAACTAAGGGCCTCATGCAGATGCTCTACCACTGAGCTATGTCTCTCAGCATTTAGGAAGCATGTATGACTGAGTGCATGCATGTGTGTGGGCATGATCTAGGAAGTATTTTTAACGACACCGTAAAGTGGCTATACTTTTAGAACCATAATAGTTGGGTTGATTTCTCCTCTGGTTCTAGCAGCAAGAGGAAACAGTCTTTATAGCTTTTTAGATATGGTTACAAAATCCTAAATATTCAAGCCATTTCTGGGAAACAAATTAAAATGCACTTCATCTTCCTAGAAGTTGATAATGAAATATGGGATGAAATTTTAGATTGAAAGTGAAGGACTCAGGGCTAGAGAGATGACTCCATGGTTGGGATTACTGCTTGCTTCTTCTAGGGGACCTGAATTTGATTCCCAACACATACATGGTATAAGTACTCCAGTTTCAGGGAACTCTAAATCCTCTTCTGGCCTCCATGGGCACCAGAGATGCACATGGTATGTAAACATATATGCAGGCAAAACTCATGCACACATAAAATAGAAATAAATACATCTTTTAAAAGAAAGTGAAGGACTAGCTACTGTAATGACAAGTGCCTACAAAACCAGTACTTAGGTAGGAAGGAAGCCAGAGGATCAGGAGTTCAAGGCCAACCTTGTCTGTACTCACCTAATTTGAAGCCAACCTAGGGGACTCCACTAGAAGAGAATAACAGAAAAGAGGGGAGGGAAGAGAAAGAGAGGCACAGTTTTAAGGCAGATGAAATTTAGGGCTCTCTTGCCATCAGATTTTTTCAAGAGGGGATTTTAGAGGGATGAAATATTGTGCCTGGTTGGAAAATTAATCTAGAAAAGTCAGAGGTGCTGCTGAGTAACACAGTGGTTTGGCTTTGATTTTAAAGGGATCTTTTTAGCATATTTTCTGATTGTTTTCACTGCAACAGAAACAGCAGAGATGTGACCTCTAGAAGCTGTCGTTGTCCCATTGTAATTGTGGGACTACAGGTGACACTGGCTCATTACTGCTGTTTTTGTGTCTCCTTTTCTAAATACCAAGGAGGCAATAATAATTTTGACCTCCTCTTGGGACAATTGCAAGGATCAAAAGTGTACTAAAGTGTGTCAAAGAATTTTTAAAGCATTAAATCCTTTATAAATAGAAGATACTTTCTTTATTAGTTATGCACATACATGCCTTCGCCAGCTAAATGAGGTCAGGCTGGCTCCCCACAGGCTTGCTCTCCACTTTAAATGGAAATTAAAAAGTACCCTGCCCGTAGGTGCACACTTCAATCACCTACATTTGCTTCTTTTGAACATCATTAAGGAGCAAGCCTGAAACATATTCTTTTCTTTTTTTCCCTTTTCTAAAGCTCCCTGTCTAACACCTGACCATCCAGTATAGTACCTCAGGAAAAAGAAGTTTAAAATGTGAACAAAATCTCTTCCTAAATACAAAGTAACTTTAACAGAAACCAGGGAGATATATATATATATATATATATATATATATATATATATAATATATATATGTGTGTGTTATTAATATATACCTCAAGTATATAACATATATATATTATATATATACACACACATACATACACATACCCACTCATCCTTTAGAAACTTTTGAATGATAAGTGACAGTCCATTCATGCTTTGCTTTGAAGCAATCCCAAGATTCTACTCATGTGTTCTTCCCTAAAGTTCTGGAACATATCATGATTTGTAGATGTTTAGAGCTGGTTGAGAAAAGATTATGGCTTGTCATTGGGCTATAGTAGACTGTAGTATACTGTGTGTTAAGTGTTCTTAATGCTGGGTCTACACTTGCTCGGACCATTTACTTATTTACTTATTTTGATGACCCCTGGTGTAACATACATGCCTTCTCCAGTATCATCACAAAGATTAAATTGTATCCATTTAAACTCTCTGTTAGTGGACCTGAAAAGTCTACTGATTTAGACTTAGAGTAGACTTGAGAAATCTGCATCTCTAAACATTCTCCAGATAATTTCTATACAAGTAAGAAATATATCAAGAAAGTTACTTACACGTACAGATCTCGGTCGTGAGAGACAAGAGGGAAGCAATGAATAGAGACCAAATCTCAGCAACCTGCCAGCTTCACAGCTTATTGTCTATCCAGGTTTTCACCAAGCAACCTCCTCAGTTCTATAGATGTCACTAACCATCATTAGTGACATGACTTTTCTTTCCACTCTCAGTAAAAACTCTTTTACACAGAATCTGGCTCCTCTCCTCTCAGAGCAGACCAGTAATGTCAGAACCCAAGTGGCATTACCTACTAAGGACTTGGTTTATGTGGCACAATACTATTATTCTTCAAGAGCTCACTGTGAACAATTTTGATTCAGTGTCTCAAGCTTTCTTATTCTCCCCCTCAAGACCCTGAAGATATATGTAACAATAACACCTAGTTGTCCCCAGACATAACTTAGATTATGTAAACACACCCAGAATCTCTCACTTTTCAAGGAGCTCTGTCTATCAGTAGCTCTTATCTTTCACTACATCCCAGCATGGCTTTGAACCTCTAGATAAATGAAGGACTGCATGATTTTCTCCACTGGAAAAAAATGTCTTCCTTCTTTCTTTCCATCTGACCTCAACATCTGGGACTGTTTTGCATTTTTATGCCTTCAGGACAGAAAGCATAGTGAAATACACAGAAGAGCTGCTTTAATAAATGCCTGATTAACATGCAAACGATGAAACAGGTATTAAATCTCAATGTAATAGGAAGGAGATAGAAAAGAAGGTGTGAAGAAAAAAGTAAAAGGGATACATCTCCATTCTCCTAGTTATAGTCTGTAACATATTTTCTCAGTTATTTCTAGTGTTATCTACAGTAAGTTACTTCAAAAATCAAAATTTCATTTCCAGATTATACTAATTAAATTAAACAACAAGAACATAACATTAATTTTTGTAAAAATTCTATAATTTTCTTTCACCCTCTTACTCCAGACAACTGATATAAAACAATATTTTAACTGATCTTTGGATGATAAATTTACAAGTAAGCATCTCTAATGCTGGTGCTGTATGTTTCTACCTAATTTTCAACTTAATACTGATAGTTATATGTTAGGCACACCATGACCCTCAAATAGCCTATGTTGGACCAACTTCCAAGCAAAAAGCAATCATCTGTTTTTGATTCTTTTTTTGTTCAGTGGTGGCCACTGAACATCTACCATGTACAGCACAATCACTTACCTAACTACCTACAAAAAGCAATAATGAGATAAGTCTCTGACTAAATTTGATCCCATATACATTTACCAACAAATAGGCATAGGTAGTTCATGCAGTCTACTCTGTGTGCATACCAACATCAGAGGACTTCATCATCATAGGTGGTATGATATGATTTAAAAGATTTACCATAGACAGATGAAATATCTATAGAAGATAGCAAAATTCTATCCCCATGCCCAATGCAGTCTGATTTTGTAAATTCCATTGTCTTGGAACACAGTCATGTCCATTCTTTTACCCATTATCTATGGATGCTTTCACCAATGACAGATCTGAATAGTTGGAATAGAAACTATTTGACTGACAGAATACAAAATATTAAGTCTCTAGTTTCTCATAGAAAAAGTCAGTTAATCCCTATAATAGAAATCTTAAGTCATGAGTCCTCCCTACAGTTTTGGGATAAAGGTTTGTTAGATTTTTACATGTTCTTGTTAAAGGATGAAGAGTGTCTCTAAAATATTTTAACTGATCTGTATTTCTTGAATAACACTAATTTCACCGAAGAGAGCCTTTCCTAAGTCCATTGTGGAAATTAATAAGCCATAAATTTCACCTGTTAAAGTCCATGTTCAACATCTATTTTACTAATCAGGAAAGTCTATACATCTGAAAGAAAAGAAAAAACAAAAGGGAAAAAGAAGGAAGGAATAAAAAAATGAAGGAATGAAGAAAGGGAGGGAGGGAAGGCGGGAGAGAGGGAAGAAGGAAGGAAGGAAAGAAGGAAGGAAGAAAGGAAGGAAGGAAGGAAGGAAGGAAGGAAGGAAGGAAGGAGAAATTAGAGAAATGCCTTATCTAAGGTATGGTCTCATCTGAGTCATTTACTTAATAGTCCTAGAGCATAAACTCATGATTTAAGCCATTAGTTTTCACTAAAATAGGGCTTAAACTAGCTCACATTCTTAATGTTACCCATCTGTACTGAAACATTTAAAGTGAGTTACAGACATTCAAACACACTGACATCAACATTTACAGTAAAACATGATGTAATATTCTCATCACCAGGAGTTAGTTCCAGCCATATCTGTAATTCCTCAACATACAGACATGTCACTGAATTACAGCTTACAACACCTTCTGATAGATTATATCAGTCCTCTAAAATTCAGCCACACTTATTGAAAATTTAATGTAGCTGATGGAGAGCATCTCTAACTAACTATAAAGGGATGTCCATGGAAAATAAAATCCACTCCTGTGATACTGTGATTATATAAAATTTTTATTAAAAAAAAACACTCCATGAATCACAAAGGAATTTGCCTCATATGCATATATCCCCAAGGAGAAATAGAAATGTACCTCTTTGATGTTTTTGGATCTGAGACTATTTGCATCAAATACCAATACCTTTCTTGGCAACCACAACAATAGGTTTTTCCAAAGGAAAGAAAGAAAAAATGAAAGGAAAATAATTAAGCTAATTGCTTGTTATCAGTTAGGAAATAGTTAATCCAAGATACTAGAAGGCTAATATTTTAAGTCCTACTTTCTCAGTTGATAATTTTTGTTAATTTGGCTTTCCTCACTTGTTATGAAATAAATAAGCTGTGTCACTCTTGTTTGATCCCAGAAATGAAATTCCTAATTTCTAATTTAGAAGCCTCTTAAATAAATTTAGAAAAATGAAAAACCTCTTAGTTTGCTGAGACTCTTGTAGATGTAACCAACCGTCTTATAAATAAGAAACACAGAACCAATGCAAAGAAGAAAGCCAAGAGGTCAGAGCTAAGAGCCAAAACCTTACCCTTCCTCCTGCAGTGGTCCTACCTCTCCAAAGGAGCCGGTACTTCCTGTGTTAAAGTCTTTATATAGTCTCTGTTCTGCCTTCTCATTGGTTGTAAACCCAACCACAGGACTGCCTCATTACGGCCTGTCTGTATAGACCTCCAGGTCTTCTATGGTTGGTAATGAGATTAAAGGCATGTGTATCCAATGCTGGCTGTATCCCTGAACACACAGAGACTTACCTAGCTCTGTCTACCAAGTGCTGTGATCACAAACGTACACCACCACTGCCCTGCTTTCCTATGGCTTGCTAATAGCTCTGACCCCCAGGCAACTTTATTTATTAACATACAATTAACATTTTGGTATAAAAGAAAAATATCACCATAGACTCTCCTGTGATTCTCAAAGGAGAATACTGATGTTTCCCAGTGTTCCTACCATGCCAGGCTCTGGAGAACACCCTCACCACTGAAGATCTGTTTCTAGCCTAGCTCTCAGCAAATGGATTTGCTCCATTCATTAGGAATACCTTCCTCTAATATTGTACTCCTGAAGAAATTCTAGGGAGAGTATTTTGAAACTAGAGTTTCTGTATTGTTAATCAGTCAAAAAGGGGAAACCACTGTTAAGCCAAGCAGTTGTTTTATAGTACATTGACAGCTGCTCATAAGTGGAAAGTAAACACTAAAGCCAGACATCAACCTTTTTCTCAGCACTACACTTGAACTTAATATTGCATGAAATTATGCTGTTTCTTTTGCTGACATAGAAAATAAAACACAAAGACAGGACACAAACATAAGTAGTCCTCAATATTATCCCTGAATCTACATCTCAGTAGACTCCAAGTCAAGAGATGCTTTCAAAATGCCCTTGAATGTCAGACCCACAAAACATGAGAGATTTTGTGTGTGTTTTCCTCAGACTACTTCACTCCCTCATATGGTCTCTTAAGTGAATTAGAACCTGGTTGAAATGCTTCTAGCACTTTTGGCAATTAGTCACTAATTGGACTTCCCACTTTACCCACTTCCTAACTGATGCTCATAAAAGGGGACCTCTGTGGGAAGCTGGTTGTTTCCTGTGGTAAATTGTTCAGCAGAAAATATCACATCCCATTTTTTTCTGCCCAACCTCAGCTAAGGTCATACCATCCCAATCACACAACTTGTGTCAGACAAGAAATTTATTTCCACATGTGTTTCTAAGCAGGTCCTTATTTTTGTTATTGTACTAACAATAGCACCTTTATGTGCTATGTAGTTTAAAAGCATTCATAGATATTATCTTATACAAGTCTGTACTATTTGACAGATGTGTAAACTGAGACTCAAGGCAGTTAAGAGACTGATCCAAGTTTGTACAGCCTGAATTTTACAACTGTGAATGCAATCAAATCCTCAATCTCAGTGTAGGTGGCTCCCATGTCAATTCTTTACCCATCTCAACACTGTACTTCCCATCAGGCCAGTCCTCTTCTGAAGATAATCAGCTCCTACCTGACCTGGAGCATCTTCAGAAATATGGTCCAGATACACTGATAGGCATCTTATATGTAGATCACCACCTGGCAAGGTGAAACAACAACAAAAATCTTCTTGGGCAAAACAAAGTTTTCCTAAAAGTCTAAAAGTCGTCATGGCCTCTCATCAAGGAAAGAAAGAGTCTCGGGGTACATAGCCTGTCTCTGCTAAGAGAAAATAGGAAGAGAGGAATAGGCGATAGGTAGGAATCACTATCCTCTAGGATAAATCAGCAACAGAAGAGGAGCTGAGAGAAAATGTTCCAGGCTTTCTACAGGGCAGTAGCTTGAAGACTTAAAGCCCTGGCATATTTATTAGTCAGTCTTTGGCAGTGTAAATTTCTATTATGGGATATCATCTGCAAAAGCAGACTATGATTAGCTAAGAAAAGAACCTGGCTACAGGATTTAAAGAGGTGCTTATTCTTTCAAGGTCATGGGTATTTGGCTTACTCCAGCTCCAGCCTAGCTTCTTCTCCAACACAGCAAACCTAGAAGTTTAAGATCCAGGTACCCTATGAAGGCAGTATTTTCAGATAGTGAAAGTCCAGCAGTACTCAGTACCAAAGAAAAAAAATTGTGTGATAGGATCATGTACTGTTTGGTATCTACACATCACATTACTTTTCATGTATACAGTAAAAGGAACTGTAAGCTTAAAAAAATAAGCAAAAGAGAAAAACAGAAGAAGAGGTCACTGGAAAAAATGTTTCCTCTTTCCTCAAGAACTCTCAAGATGTGAAAGATGGTACCCAATGTCCCACTGCTCATTCATAGTCCAGGGATTTTAGATAAACTGAATTAACTGACTGACCCTGGCCCTTGGAGAATCAGAACTCCCAAGTGGCCAGTAACTGAACCACAGTTTAATATGTGGTTTGGTTGCATTGTTTATCCACAACTCAGTATTTCCATTGTTTGCAGCAGATTCCTTGTGTTCCTTTATAATATGTTTACAAGAAATAAAGTTGCTCTTGTCTCCAAGCCTACAACATCTGTTCAATAGTGGAAAAGAAGAATCTTGGCAGTAGCACCAGCCTCTTCCACCCTGCTGTCCTTATCACCTGTGACCAGGGACAGCATGGGAAGCCATAGAACATTCTAACACTTGGAAAACAAGCTGTAAAGATTCCACAGGCCCAGAATTACACTATGTTGTTAGTGAGTCTGTTGGTTTTAGGACTAAGAATGTCTTTATCCAATTAAAAAACTGAACTGGAGGAGGTGCTGAGCTCTGCAATGACCACTCTTACCCAACCACACATGGGTACTTACTAGAACTGGATTATTCAGTTCTGCCACATGATTTAAGACACTTCAGCACTGTTTCCTAATCTGTCAAAGAATAGAAGCCTTGTGGGATTGTAGTAAGAAACAAATGTATTTTTTTAAATAAGGAAAAAGTTATTTAAGGTAAAAATAATGTTATAAAGAAGTCAGAAGTTATTTTCACTGCTTTACTGTTTTATGCCATGATTATATGTAATACAAACAATTGATAAATCTGGTAGGCCAACAGATATCCTTTCTCTGTGTGTTTTTGGTTCTACTAGAAAGCATAGAAAAAGCCAAATGCTCTCTTTTCTGAATACTCTGGCAGCTGGGATGTCCAACAGCTCTAATCAATAAGAGTGTCTTCTGAAGCATTTCTAGTTAGTTTTGTGATCCCCTGACTGAAAAAAAAGCCATGAATGCAGATGCACAAAAGGTGAGATGATGCTTAGAGCACAGAAGGCATATAAGTCATGAGGTGAAAGTCAACAATTTCAGAAACACGATGAACAGCTGAATCAACAAATTCAGGTTATTGTCTCTATACCTCTCATTATATAAGAAAAAACTCTTGTCTGTTCACCTGTTTGGTACCTATAATTAAGAGTATTCCTGATTGCCTTAGCACATACCTATTGGCTCTAAATCTTTTGGTCCAAATAGTGGTGACCAGACCTTGGCAAGGGTGTAAGAGAGAAAAGCATGGACAGAGGAGGGTTAATGGCAATGGGGGTAGGGGTAAATAACAGGACTGACTTCTGATGTTCTATAGCACAGCAGGGCAAAAATGGTGGCAAGGCCTAATTAAATATAGTAAAATAGCTAGCAAAGAGACTTAAATGGCCCAACACTGAGTAATGATACATTTCTAAAGTCATAGATAAGTCAACAAACCTGATATGATCATTACATATTAGACTCATGAATCAAAAAGCTACTCTTGTGCCCCAAATATACATAGAATTATTACATGTCCATTAAAATAGATATGTATTAATGAAAACTTTTTAAAAGGAAACATTTCCTAATAATATATTCAGATAGTTTAGCTCAAAGAGTAAATATTGTTTCCTCGAAGAGCACAAAAGCAATAAAAACAAAGACCAAAAAAAGTGGGCAACTTCGACAAAGTAAATTAAGATAATACCATATAGCAAGCTACCATATCACTCCAACATCACAGAATCCTAGCCTGTGATGGAACTTCACTACCTACCTCCCAGCATGCTAATGATGAAAAAGTCTGATGGCTTCTGGTGCTCTATGTAGATTATCCTGTCTGGTTAAAGGCTGGGGTCACCCAAAGCACTTGCTGGTTACTGGTCCTTCCTGCAAGATCTGCTTCTATTTATAACTCTAGATGCTGAATCATGTCTCCAAAGGGCTCTTGGTCTTTATTTGCAGCTGCCTTCTTATGAACATCTTCCCTTGGATGCTGTAAAAGCACTTTAAACTCAGCATGTCTGAACTGAATTAATCACTGCTTTCCACAAAGCCTTTCCCCCTTTCAGTCATAGACATCAGCATCCACCTTCTTTCTGCAGGTGGAAAAATAGAGTCATCTTCATCTTCTCTTTGAATATTCATCCTCTATATTCTAACTCAAAATTAATTTTGATTGTTTAATTTTATTTATTACTATTTTGTGTGCATGTGTAATGTGGAGGTGGGGGGGAAGGCACACATGTGGATGGAGGTGAGAAGACAGTTTTCAGGAGTTGATTCTGTCCTTCCACTGTGGACTTCAGAGATCAAATTCAGGTCCTCCAGCTTGTGTAACAAGCACGTTTACCCACTAAACCAGTTCACTGCTATTTCTCACTGCCACTAGTTTTCTGATTTCTACGTACACAAAGTTTCTCCTGAAAAATAAGTTGGATTATACCCTTGTCTCTCTTGAAAGCTCCATGACTTCTGTGTACCTACAGAATAAAGCCAGATGCCTTCAAAAACCCTGGGAGTCTCACTCCCCATTTCTTCTTCAGGCACATTCCTAGACCTTCCTTTTCACAAAGCTCAGTTTATTAGGAGGTTTTTCTTTCTTCCCATTTCTTACCTTTCTCATCATCTACAGGTAATGGCAGCAGCCATATATACTGACTGCCAGTTGCTCTGTGCAAAGTATGCAAAGATTTCTTGTTGGAATTCTTCAAGCTAAGGAGACACAGAAATGTTCAGAAGATGTGTCCAGCTCTACTCTAACATGATTTTAGGTAGTATTTTCCTAAACATATAGATCATGGGTGCACAATGAATTTTATGTCATAACCATACACATACAAGGGTATGTATGAATCATTGAATTTTCACCAAATCCAACTGAACTCGGTGCTGTATACTTTGGTCCATTTGATTTGATTCTATTTTAGTGGAGCATTTGATTCTATTTGATTTCATTTGTATTATAATGGAGTATTAAATACTCCACTAATTGATTAATATCTTCATTAGCATATTACTCTATATCTTCCACAGAAATATATGTGTATTTGTATATATGCTCTGAAGAACTGTCTCTTGCGGATGGAGCTCAATGGGGACTGAAAAGTCCTAAGATCTATAGTTGGCAACCTGATGACTTAGGAGAGCTGGTGGTTTAGTTTGAATTTGAGTCAAAAAAGCTGAGAACGAAGAGATCTGATGGTGTAAGTTTCTGTTGAGTATGATTCTCGAGTCAGGAGAAGACTGACATCTCTGTACAAAGAATACATTTTTTTTCTTATTCATCCATTTATTTTGCTTGAACCTTCACTGGATTGAGTTGGCCCATCCACCCTAGGAAAGACCATTTGCTTCATTTGATCTTTTACTCAAATGTTAACCTCATGCACAAATAATGTTTAATAATATCTGGGAAGCCTGTAGTCCAGTTAAGCTGATACATAAAACTATTCATCACATTCATATACCCTGAAAAATACTGCCTTAAATTCTGCAGCTTCTTCATAATATACCACGTAGCTTGCTCTCCTCCCCTCCTCCTAATGCATTCTCTGTCCAGCTTTCCTTTTCATAGCCTGTCTAGTACAGACAATCCTCTATAGCAATTTGAAGACAGTTGTCCTTCACTCTCCACAACAGGCTTGATGGCAACTGTCTGTGTGGGTCTTTTGTTTAGCTGACCCTCATCTATTTAGCTGTTGCGTTAAAAAAAATCAGGTTCAACTGTTACTCAGAAGGAAGTAGAAAAGAGTATGTAGCAATGGAGTTGGGATGTAAGATAAGGATTTTAATAATATTTTCATACCCTTGAGGGACTTTTTTCTCACAGACTTAAGTGATAACTCATAGTCAGTTGACTATTGATGTATCTCTAGGAAACTTCTTTCTGGACAAATTTATCCAATGGTGGCTGCTCCTTAGGTTATCATTGGGCACTTTGTTCAAATGATGATTCATTAAATGGTATCACTTATTCATTCACTTAAATAGTCACAAAGGATCCATCTATGGCCCAGGCCTTCAGCTTTGTTCTGAGATTTCATGTTTCAATGTGTGGAAGCTTCAGAATATTGAAGGGAGCACCCCCCAAAAATTAACCATTATTCCACTGGGATATTCTGGAAATGAAGTGTCATGAAGAAAATACTATTCTGTGAATAAGTAACTTCCTGTGTCAAGGAGTATATTTTTTGAGCTGTCAATGCTTTAAAAAAAAAAAGGTTTAGCTTTACATAGGGATGGAAAAGAATAAGTGAAAGGTCTGAAATATGAAAGTGCCCAGTGTAAGAAGGTACAAGAAGCATTGGGTGAGAGAGAAAGAAATGAGGTTAGAGTTTTATGCAGATGTGAGATAACTAAGGAGATTTTAGATTCTGTTGAAGATTTTGGGCTTTACCCATAGAATGGGGGAGAGATAGATGTTATTAGTCAGGTTTCTCCATAAAAAAGTAAAGTCAATAAAACACAGAGGTGCATAAAATAATTTGACATGAGATATGTAATTATGACAGTTGAGAGGACCATGATCTATAGTTTATAGGATAGAAACCTAGAAAACCTGATTGTGTGACCCCAGTCCAATCCTGAGGACCTGAAGACTGGTGGTGCCAATGTCTGAGAGGTATGTGAAAGATATCACAGCTGCCAAAGAGGAGGAAGTCCCAGCAGCACCCAAAAATAATGCTTGCCACCTATTTGGGAATCCCTCTAGTTGATAAGTTGACACACACACTTAACCTTCACTTGCATTTAAAGAATATTAGTATAAGAATGATATGATTATAACTTACATTTTGGAAAGTTTACTTCATTAATAGTATATTTCTCAGTAACTTACTTGTTATACATTGTGTGTAAACTGAAATCATCCAGAGGGCTTGTTCAAACAGGCTACTGACATTCTTCCATAGAGCTCCTGTATTAGTAGTTATAGGGCAAGGCCTCAAAATTTGCATTCGTAATCAATTCCCAGATGATATTTATCCTGATGGCCCAGGGACCATACTTCACCCACTGAATGCTATAACAGGAAGAATCATGATCATGAAAGATTCCCTGTGTACTGTGACTATGTGATGCTTGCTAGTATAAGGAAATTAAAGTTCCTCATGAGATTAACTTGTATTTATGTTATTAATTAGTAAATTCAGTAAGTTAAAAATGTTAAAGAGCTGAAAGTGGGAGGCTTCCTGAATTTTTTTATATTTGCTCAGCTTTGATTAGATCACCAGGCTAGTGTCAGAGTCCTAAGAAAACTTTAAGACAATGGGTTTGTATTATGTTAAGCTTCAGATTTTTTCTAACTAATTATAAAAACACAAGAAGGCCAGGACAAGTGTCTCTAAGTATTCGAGTAGGTCCTGGGAGTGTCAAGGCAAAAACTACCTGAGTATCCATGCCTTTTCTAACTGCTCGAATACTAAGAGAAGCAAGTCACATGGAATATTTTGTCTCTGGCTTTTCTGGGCCAACAACCTTTAAGTCAGAGCATTTCCAGACACCCCAGGTCCACCATCACCACCACCACCACCACCATCACCATCACCACACTCACACTATAAGGCTTTTCTACTCCTTTTCTTGCATTTGAATCTCTGGCAATCACAAGTGATGGTGGTCAACTCTCCATCTATAACAAATACTGAACAAAAGTCTCTGTTCTCATTTGGGTGACATTTACATATTTCTACATAAAGTAAAACTAGTCTAACGGTTTGAAATTGGGACATTTTGCAATATCTGGAGAATATTTTGCTTGTCATAACTGGGGACTACTACTCTTACCTACTGATTATAGGCAAGGTTTGTTGCTGAATACCCTAAAATGTACAGAACAGATCCCACTAAAAGGATACTAGTGTTGGCCTTGAGTGACCCTACCCTAAAAAAGAGATTTCTGGCCTCTGTGTAATTAAAAGCAATGGGTATATATAGGGAGAGAGTGTTTTTGTGTTGGTAGGTAGGAAATTCCAAAATATACAGAGATGGCCAGAGGATACCTACATCATTCTGAGTAGGCTCAGTCTTTTAGCAAGGATAGTTTTTGCTTTTGCTTCCAAAATGTAATATGACCACTGTTGCCTTGACTTAGCAGCAAAGCCTAGCACTTTATTTTGTGCCTCTGCCTAGTTACTTCCAGGTATTTATAGCTTATAGCATGTATAAAGATATGCCAATGTATTTGCATCTGTTTATCTTTAAATATTGATGAACTATGACCATCACAGTTCCTTTTATGTATTGTGGAAATGTTTTTTTCTTAGCTATCACAGATACACACATACACACACACACACACACACACACACACACACACACACACACACATGATTTTAAGCTCATTCAATGTACAAAAGCAACTGCCCCAATTATCTGCTTCCACACCTGTCCTAGCCAAATCAGGTTGTGTTAAGTTTGTGCTTTTTGACTCTAAGATGGTCTCTTATCTCTATCTTCCAAACTGATTTGAAAGGCAAGCTGTCAAAGTGTTCACATTCTCCTGCATTAAAAACAGAGTCATAGTTTGAGATTTCGCCCACAAATCAACCTCTAGTGTTTCCAATTGACGAGCTCAGGAAGAAAGAGGCTAGGTAAGGCATTAGCTGGAGAGGGAAGCATTCTCATGCCTTTTGCTCTGACATTATGCAAACTTAGAAGTGAATTAATCAATTTCGTTAAGAGGAAGGGAGAGAGGGGGAGGAAAGGAGAGAGGGGGGGAGAGAGAGGGAGAGAGTCAGAATGTTGCTATGGTACCCTGGGGAATGTGTATGCTGCCATATTAGGATTTCAGGATATTTTTAATCTTTAAGTACTTTCTTCTATTTTTTTCTTTCAATTGACAAAAAGCCTTGATCTGGGGGAGATGGGAGGAGGAGATGGGAGGGAGCTAGGGGCAGAGGGAGGCAAAACTGTGCTTGGGATGTATTGTATGAGAGAAGAATCTATTTCAATAAAATGCTTTTCTTTTTTTTAAAATATTGCTTTCTCCATGGTTTTCTGAGATCAGAGTACTAATTTTAATAGAACTGCCTCTCTTCTTTGAGAGGAAGTAAGAACACACTTATATATTCCTGGTTTCCTGTAAGATTTGATGAAAAATCTGTGGAGGTCATTTTACCAGACTGTCTTTAATGTATGCACTGATGCACAGGAAACTACTAACTCATCACCCAGGACATGGCCCAGAAATTTTATCTATAATGTATGTAACATATGCTTGCAAGAATCCAAAAATATTTCTAGGAACATATTATGTTATAGCATATTCTTCCCAACAACATCACAAGAATATTTCATGTTGATACAATGGTGCCATTTTGTCCTAGGTGACCATTGTCTAATAGAGTCAAGGGAATTAACAATGTTACCTTTCATTTACAAGGCTGCTAAACACTTGAAGTAGCAAGTAACATCTGATTATTTAAAAGTGTCCCCTTTAGCATGTTTTCTGACCACTAGTCATTAAAAAGGAGAAAAAGGAAGTTGCAATGTTGCTTTTGAATTAGTGAGGGTAAATCCTTTCTTATTAGATCAGGAATAACACTAAAAAGGTGGAAAGACCTGTTCTCCTCTATTTTAGGAAAGATGTGAATATGTGTGCTGAAATGCTTTCTTTTCTCTTCTTCTTTTTGATTTACTATAAAGTGTCTATGCTTAGAGGATTTGGAATCTTATTAAAAAGAAAAAAAAAATGAATTAATGGGATATATAAGTGTGTGCCTGCCTTTTATAAGGGGCAGACTAGTCAGCATGTCTTCCTTTGGGTCTCATGTATGCACTGTTATTAATGTTTAATCTGCAGCCTATATTGTACTCTTCCTTTGTAAGATGTCCATTGATGGGGTATGTATTAGGGAATCTGACACCTCAGGCTTTTGTCGTAGCTCAGCACTGGTAAGTGCTGCCCTTGGAAAAACATTCATTTTCAAGGACAGTGGAAATATCCAGGCAAGGCTGTCTTTAAAGAATGTCTCAGAACCTGACTGGTTTTCAATTCAGAAACCTTATACACTGACAATAACAGTGCTCATTTCCATCAGCAGACAGGCTTTGGAATGAGTCTGTGACCGGGTCTGATACTCAACCTTGTAAGTCTTATGTCTACATAGGCTCCATACAAGATTAAGAATTAGAATATTTGACTGCTGCTGTGAACAGCCATCCTTGATGAATAAAAATCCAGTCCAGCTCTGCAGCATAAGGCCAACTTTGTTTTCTTTGATACCTATATTTTAAAACATCATGCTTTACACAGTACTGAAAATCTATCAATGCAGATCTTGGTGGAATTATTCATAAGTGTGATTATCTCCAAATTAGGATAAAAGTTTTGGTATAAACTGGACTTTTAGCTGGGATGATCAATCCAAGTAAATTCTGAACAGTGTAGTTTTGCATTTTGAGCCTATAACATGTGACATTCATCTTCAGTTACACATAACTGCCCCTCCACAACACAAACTTCAGACCATTGAACTCTAACAACATTCCTTTCAACTACTACTACTACTGAGTGCTCCTTAAATATCAGTGCCTCAGCTAGGGTTGAAGATACACTGCAAATAAGATATATTCCCTATGTTTGCAATGGAAAATATTAGATTTGATTGCATGAAAGGGCACAGACAAGAGAATAATTAAGTACCATGTTAATGTTGCTAGCCTACTGCACAACTATTGCAATTTACAGTAGAAGGTTCTCCCAGAAAAAAAAATGAATATTTACTTTTAGTCTATTCAGGTCGCTCTAACAAAATTTTACAAATGGGTAGCTTATCAACCACCTGGAGATTTATTTAAGCTTATGGAGGCTGGAAATCTAATTTTAGAGGGTGACAAATTTAGTGTCTGGTGAGGGCCTGGTTCTTGATGCATAGTTGGTCTCTTTTTAATCTCACGTGGTGGGAGGGAAGAGGAACTCCTTGAGGCTTCTTGTCTAATGGCTCTAATCTCATTCATTAAGACTCGATCCAGATGACCTAATTACCTCCCAAAGACCTCATTGCTAATGCTATCACTCTGGGGATTAGTTTCAACTTATGGATTCTGAGGGCAAGTTATACATTCAGTCTACAGTAGCTCCTTTTTTAGTTGCCTCAGTAATATACAGGAGGAATGACTTAGCACAGTCTGGAGGAGTCCTCCAGAGCAGTTAATAGTGCATCTATTTCCTAATGATGAAGAGATTTGGAGTTCAGGCAGCAGGTTATGGAGGTAAAGCTGAAGGCAGACAGTCTGGGAATATTGTGACTGCTTTGTGGGGGCTGGACTCAGACTGTGCGTTTGCCAGAATGGAAATACAACACAGGCTTGAGAATCAGCATCTCACTGATTTATGTAGACAGAGACTCCCTAGAGTGTTTCAAATGTATGTGACATGCATGGATATTGAATTGGATCAGAATACTGAAAGATTCAGAGAATCATTCCTGACTGTGTAAGTCCCAGTTTACTGTATAGTGGGAAAGAATGGTGTGTGTTTTTATTCCAGAAGGTAGGAGGCCTGGTGATTGTGCATGAGGTTGGCTGACTCTGAAAACAGACTTAGCTGTGGCTAAATGACCTTCCATGGAAGTCATGCTTGATAATTTTTATCAACCAATATAAGATCTATATCTGTTAAACAGTCACATACCCCAATTCTACTGTTCACTTTCAAAGCCATTAGGAGTCTAGCTGAAAACATGCTAGATGACCCACAAATACAGCACAAGGTCAGCTTTCATTATAGTTTGGTAGTAAATATATGTGAGAATGTGCAATGAGAACTCACAAAGCTAGGCAATTGACAAAACCATTTACCTTCAATCACATTCGTAGACAGAGGAGTTAGTGATTTTTTTCTTTTAAATTTTGAAAATATTAAAGCTGGTGCTGAATCTTAGTGTTGTAATAATACCTTTCCTTGATATTTTGTACATGCCATTTGCTACTTTTACCAATCAAACACTGGACGTTGGAGTCAGTATGCTGATCTCTGCTCAGGAGTCAGCACTCTCTGGCTATAGAGTAGTGTTGTGGGAGTGTTGACAAGGTCAGAGATTGTTGACAAGAACAATGATTCTTTGAGAGCCAGTTGTTATCTTCCTGGGAGAAGCAGAAGGCTGAAGATAGCATTGGTAAGCTGGTATCAAGAAATCAGATTCTTGGTTCTAGACCAAGTGCATTAAGTTTGGTACACAAAGATTGGCTGACACAATCTCCATGTCTCAGTTCTCTTCTTATTTAAAACAATCCAATAACATCTATAACATCTCTAATAATCGTTCTGGAAGTATATAAATCATAATAAGATGGTGATTTTACATAATATATAAAGTCAATTAAAATTAGTGTGAGGATTTACACCTGAGTTAGTCTTAGTCCTTTGGAACTATAATAATCAATAAAAATTCCACAGACAGGGTGACTTGTAAATAATAGAAATGTATTTTCTACATTAATGGTTTCTGGGAATACCCAAATGAGTGTACCTATAGAGTCTCTTTCTGGGGAGAACTTGTTTTCTAATATGCAATTGTCATCTCACTGAGTATTTGATTGTATGAGGAGAGTCCTTTTTGATAAATAACTATATGTTTTTATATTTCACTGCATTACCTGGCAGAATGGGCATGGTAGCTTTTTAAAGCTACTTGTTTATTTATTTGTTTTAATAAAGGTACCAATCTCATTTATGAGTGCTCTTCTTCCCATTGACTTTGGTGACCTGCAAGTAGGGTTCCAACATATGAATTTTGGAAGGACACTAACATTCAGTCCATAGCAGTTATACTGTGGTATCAAAAGGCCAATATTATTTCAATAATTTACCGATTGTTTTTCTAGATATCTATTATAAGCTTGCAAGTTTAAATTAAACACTAAAAATCACCATTATAAAATAAACCTTTGAAGATACATGACACTTTCATGGCCATTAAGACTCAAGTAACAGGGTGCATCATAGTATAGGAAGCCCCTTTTTAAAAAATGAAGGACTGTATTTTAACATTTTTATATCTTCAGGGAGATAATTCCCTGTCACTACTACTCAGTTCCACTGTTGTAGCATAAAAGCATACACAGACAATTTGTTTTATAATGACTGCTGTGCTCCAGTTAAATCTTATTGGCAGAGAGAGGGATTGAGCTGAATTTGTCTCAATAGCAATACATAATTTTCCCAGTCCTGCCTTAGCTTAACTTCAAAGGGATGGTAAATGAACCAAGCTAGTTATTGTAGAGGAAGGTGAACTGGGATATTTGCAAATGGCAATGTTCAGCTGTTCAAGTATACAGACCACTCATGTTTCATCAGGTTTGGAGGTGTTATAGGTGAGGAGAATTCAGGGAGCACACAAGACAGGGTAGTTAATAGTGTCTCTAAAGGAGTGATTGCTTACATCTTCAGCTGGGTAAACAAAAGAGTGATGACATCACAGGTAGGAAGGTAGTGAACACTGCTGGGGTCAGTGAATTGACACTTTTGATGAAGTCAAGAAATCTACAGATGGGGGCCAGTTAGATGGCTTAGCAGGTAAAAAGGCTTTCTATACCTGGTGACTTGAGTTCCATCCAAAAAGGCATGTAAAGATGGAAGGTGAACCAACTCTGCAATCTATAATTTGACCACACATATCATTCCTCCCACACCATCCCACAATCAGGATAAACATACCTGTCTTCTCCAATAATTGTTACTTCTTTTTGGTGAATATACTCAAAATAATTTCTTATAGTTTTGTATATATGTAACATTGTGTTCACCTATAGTTACATACATGTGCATTATAACACTGGAATTTCTTCCTCACTTCAGACTATGACTTGATACCTGTTGATACTTTTCCTCAGTCTTCTTTCCCTTCTTTGTCTCCCCAACCTCTGACAACCAATTCTACTTTCAACTTGTATCAGCTCAAACTTTTTATGTCCACACATGAGTGAAATCATATATAACTTGTCGTTCAGTGTCTGCTTACTTCACTCAACACAGTTCTTTATAATACTATCCACCACACAGCAAAGAAAGTATTTTACAATTTTAAAAACAGCTGAAAACATTTCTTTGTGTATTTGTACAACATTTTAAAAATCTACTTATGAGCTGATGGGCAATCTAGTTATATTCTTAGCTATTGAGGATTATGGCACAGTAAATAGAGAAGCTCAATGTCTCTATGACAAATGATTTCATTTCCTCTGGATCTATACAATAGTGAAGTAGCTAGATCTCATGGTAATTCTATCTTTAAGTTTTCCACAATGGTTGTGCTAGTTTACATTTCCATCAAAAATGTGCAAGTATTCTTTTTTCCACATCATGACCCTCACTTTCTTTTTAAAATATATTTTATTAATTCTTTGAGAATTTTTATACATGAATATAATACATTTTCATTGAATTCCCTCCCACCCACCTCCAGATCAACCTCTAACTCTACCATCCATCATAATTTCATGTCCCCATTTGAATAAAAAAACCCATTCAATTCAATTTGTACTGCCTCTATACTTAGGCACTGTGGCATTGTCAACCTACCAGGGGCCACACCTTAAGTAAAACTGAATCTCCCTCCTCCAGGAACCACCAGCTGTTAGTAGCTCTTCATCCAAGGGTGGGAAACAAGCACCCCTTGCTCCTCTATGCTGGAATGTTGACTGACTTACTCTTGTGCAAGCCTTGAGCAGACAACCACAATTGCTATAAATTTATGAATGGAGCTGCCATGTCATGTACAGAAGACACAATTTTTCTTCAGTTCTTTATGGCATCTGGCTCTTACAATCTTTCTGTCCCAGTCTCCCACAATAGTCCTTGATTTTTGGTGGGACAGATGAGCTGTAGATTTCCCATTCATGACAAAGAATTCCACAAACCTTTACTTTCTGATCTTTAACAATTTGTGGGTTTCTATGTTTACATAACTGCACAAAGAAAATTCTCTGATGAGTACTGAGGACTACATTAACCTACAGGCTTAGGGATATTAATTCAGAAGGTAATTTGATACTATATCAATTAAAAAAAACCTTATCTTTTATTGCTCTTTGTAACATCCAGTCTAACAGTAATAAGGCGATATCCACATCACAGTTTTGATTTCCTTGTTGATAAGTGATGTATAACCTTTTTTCATGATTATTTGGATATTATATATCTGAGTCTGAAAAATGACTTGTTAGATCTGCTTCCTATTTCTATCTCTCTCTCTTTCTTTCTTTCTTTCTTTCTTTCTTTCTTTCTTTCTTTCTTATTTCTTTCTTTCTCTCTTTCTTTCTTCCTTCCTTTCTTCCTTCTTTCCTTCCTTCCTTCTTTTCTTTTCTGTTTTTTGAGATGGGGTTTCTCTGTCTAATAGCCCTGACTGTCTTGGAACTTGCTCTGTAGACCAGGCTGACCTCAAACTCAGAGATTCACCCATCTCTGCCTCCCAGAAGCTGGAATTAAAGGTGTGCACCACCACCCCACTAAATATATTTCATATTGAGTTGAGATATATATATATATATATATTACATATATATGAAACCTAATTCTTTATAACCTAATAAAAACTTTGAAATGTGCCAAGAGAAATGGAGAAAGGACTGATTTTCCATGAATAGTAACTTGGTTATCCACATAAAAATTTGGTATCTCTTGTTACACAATGTATATGTGTAAAATATACATATACATAACATATACATATGTGTATATGTAACACACATATATGTAGATGTAACCAACAGCTTTATTAAATAAGAAACACAGAGCCAATGTAAAGATAAAAGCCCAAGAGGTCAGAGCTAAGAGCCTTACCCGCTTGCTGCCAGCTAGCCTCTCCCACCAAGAGACCTCTCCGAAAAAGGAGTTACTTCCTGTGCCTTTGTCTTATAAAGAGTTCTTGTTCTTCCTTCTCATTGGTTGTAAACCCAACTACGTGACTGCCTTGTCACTGCCTGTCTGTACAGACCTCCAGGTCTTCTATGGTTGGTATTGAGATTAAAGGCGTGTGTCTCCAATGCTGGCTGTATCCTTGAACCTTGAACACACAGAGATCTACCTAGTTCTGCTTACCAAGTGCTGGGATTAAAGGCGTGCACCACCACCACCCTGGCTTTCCCTATGGCTTGCTAATAGCTCTGACCCCTAGGCAACTTTATTTATTAACATACAAATAAAATCCCATTTCAGCACAAATAAAATACCACTATATTTCCCCTTTTCTAATTTAATAAAAAGAGAAAAAAAGGAAAGTTGTAACTAATATAAGAAAAACTATATACAAAAGTACAATAACTATATACAATATATACAAGTGATGAATACCTAAACAATGTCTAGTCCATTTGTATTTGACAAATTCAGAGAAAATAATTCCATTACTTATCCTATTTTGGTAAGTGCAAAATGTACCTAATTCCTTTCTATCCTAACTAATCTTCAACTATAATTAATTAATCTTTAAATATAACTAACTAATCTTCAACTCCCTCAGAGACCTAAGAAGGAAATAATATTACCTAACAAAAATAAAAACAGGAAGTGCATGCAAGCAGCTTCCAAAAAAATTGTGAGTTGACAGAAACAGCCAGCCCCCTGGACAGTCACCTGAGGTTTCTCCGCAGTGTTGGGGCATCATCTTCAGCCTATAGGCTTAGCGTATCTGACAGACTCATTTGTGAAGTAGGATGTACACAAGGTCAACAGTTCAACCTCACCTTGGGTGAGAGCAGTCCATGTACCAGAAACACCTGAATTCCACTAGTGTCATGTCCTGATTTAGGATTTTAAATTCTGGAAATTGTTGATGGTTTTTTAATCCAGCTGTCCATTCTTCTTGACTGTGTATGTGTGGCTTCATCTCAGCATCCCGTTCTTCTCCACATCCCTCTATTAAATGCCAGTCTGCTATTGAGAGGTGTGAGCTTAGTTACTCTTCAAGAATAACTGTTTCAGCTGCTGTTCCATTGCACATCAGAAGCCATCAGCCCACTGCCTGTTCAGCTGCCTTCGAAGGAAAGGGCACTGTACCTTTTCCGGATTGCAAAGGCCACTTCAGGGATGGTGCCATATCATCCTGGCCTCAGAAGTACCTTTTGATAAAGCCACAGCCACACTTGTCTTGGCAAGAATTGGTAGTCCTTTGTTTCATTTCTGTCTGTCCATTTTGTCCTGTTGTCAGCAGTAGATTCGAGGATACTTTGTTGTCCAGTGGCTAACATTTGCCACAATGAAAGTTAACTCCATATGCAGTTTCTTCAATGCCCATATTCTCTCTGAAGTAGATTGGTACTGCCAGGAGCCGACATGTCTCATAGTCATAACAAAAAAGAAAAATTTTCTAAGTTATTAAAACATTTTAAATGCCATATTCTGTAGATCTCTGAAGGGTTTGAAGATGACCTGTCTATCTAAAATATATCTGCTCAATTTTGAAAATATACCTAATATGACTACAAGTTCTATTGTAATGTCTAACTACTAACTTTCATTTCTTCATATCCTAAT
>CABHPP010116351.1:25068-41859 GCA_902168425.1 Peromyscus attwateri
AACAATGAAAATTATCCCAGACCCAAAACCCATTAAAAGACCAAAAAACCACCCGTCCCACACCACCTCTTTGGGAACATGGGCGTCGTATTCTTAAAATTGCTTCCTGCTGGGTATGGGCGAAGGTATCTTTATTCTGAAAAGAAAAATTTTAGGTTAATTGTCAAATTCTAGGAAAGGTAACTTTATCCTTCATTATCCAGTCTGTGTATAATACCAAAGTTCAGGATTTATCTCAAGTCCTTATTCAAGTAGTCTTTGAGACTGGATCATCTCAGTCAGCCCTCTCAAAATTGCTCTGAGCACTTTGTAGTTCAAAGCTGATCTATAGATGATGTTTGTCAGCTTAGTGATATTATTATTGTCCACGTGGAATTGTTGTTGTTGTGGGCCCCATATTCTTCCTGGAGACTTCAGTTGATGTTAGGCCTGGCCGTGAGTTCCTGCAGAAAACTGATAAGAGACTCAAACACAAAGACATATATATGCAGCTAATTGAAGCCTTTTTTCTCTCTAGAATTAGTTAGTACTCTATATGACCATTCATATCTTAACAGAGTTTAAAATGTATATATATATATATATATATAAATCTTATAAATTTTGATATAAAATTCATACTTTAAGAACAGTTTAAAGAATCAGAATAGAATCAAAGAGTTGAGATTAGTAATAGAATAGTCCCTTAATTAATTTGGCTTTTTTTTTTATTTTTTCTGTCCCATAGCAGAAGATGGCTCTTCTTCTGGCATGATACAAGGAGTTTGCATTTTCCTTTTTACAACATGCTTGAGTTTAAAGAAGGAGAGAGCCATTCTCCAACTCCAAAGTCAGCTTTAAATTTTAATTGAACTGGGACTATTAGAAGACCAATAGTGTTAGATGTTTAGAGAGGAGCAGAAACAAACATTTAGGAAGACTTAAAATTTTTTAGATGATATACCAATAGGCCATTTTACTCTGTTTCCTGGGATAGATGGTTTGTCCCTTTTCTTCAGTTGTCTCATTTGTCCAGGGTTCTTCAGATTCCTTAGCCTTCATTCTCCTAAAAGACAAAAACAAAAACCTTTCCCCAAGACTAATTTTGGGGATGTTCCTTTTTGGCAAGTTATTATCTGATTAAATGAAAAGGCATGTGTTAATGGTATAAGTTAGTTTAAATTGGATGTTCATGCTGGTTGATGAACTATCACCTCCTCTAATTAAGAGGTTTCTTTTTTAAATCGAACCTTTATCAATTTTGATGGTACCCACAGCTTATCTTCTCCTGTAGAAACAAAAGCAAAACCTCGTCCCCAACGTAACACATATCCTGGTTTCCATTCTGAGGTCAGCACATCCTTAAAGTATATAGGCTGATTTAATTCTGTAGTTTTTTCTGTTATCCAATGTCTCTCTGCAGCTGTTGTTCCTTTCTCATTGGCATTGAGAAAATTCAAAGTTAATAGAGCATTGTGCAGTCTATTTCTGGGGGTTTTTGTTACCCCTTTCTGTTTATTTAGCATATCCTTTAGAGTTCTGTTTGATCTTTCTATAACTGCTTGACCTGTAGGATTATGTGGTATACCTGTAATATGCTTTATATCGTAATAAGCAAAAAACTGCTTCATTTTAACAGAGACATATGATGGAGCATTGTCAGTTTTGATTTGTGCAGGTATACCCATGATGGCCATAACTTCTAACAAATGAGTGATTACAGAATCAGCTTTTTCAGAACTCAAAGCAGTTGCCCATTGAAATCCTGAATAAGTATGGATTGTATGGTGTACATATTTCAGTTTTCCAAATTCTGCAAAGTGAAACACGTCCATCTGCTAGATTTCATTCCTCTGAGTACCCTTTGGGTTACATCCTGCTGGTAATGGCGTCTGATTGTAAAAGGAACAAGTAGGACATTTCTTTACTATTTCTCTGGCTTGTTGCCAGGTTATGGAAAAATCCTTTTTTAAACCTTTACTATTGACATGATGTTTTTTTATGAAATTCTGAGGTCTCTAGCACATTTCCTATCAATAATTTATCAATCTCATTGTTACCTTGTGCTAGAGGGCCTGGCAGACCAGTATGAGATCGAATGTGAGTTATATATAAAGGATGACTCCTTTTCCTGATGGTATCTTGTAATTGAATAAATAGTGAAGTTAATTCTGAAGCATCAGGGATAAATTCTGCAGTCTCAATATGTAATACCACACTTTCAGCATACTGAGAGTCAGTTACTATGTTGAGAGGTTCTGAAAAATCCATTAATACCAAGAGAATAGCATACAATTCTGATTTTTGAACTGAATTGTAAGGACTTTGAACCACTTTACTTAAATTTTCTGATTTGTAACCTGCCTTTCCTTGTTTGTTGGCATCTGTATAAAATGTACGAACTCCAGATATGGGTTTTTCGCGTACAATTCGAGGCAGGATCCAATCAGCTCTCTTTATAAGATCAATTCTATCACTTTTGGGATATTTGCTGTTAATTTCTCCCAAAAAATTACTGCAAGCTCTTTGCCAAGGTTCATTTTCTGTCCATAATTTTTCAATGTCCTCCTTAGTTAAAGGTACGACAATTTCTGCTGGGTCTATTCCTGCTAATTGACGAAGTCTCAATTTTCCTTTCCAAATCAAGTCAGAGATTTTTACCACATAAGTTTTTAATTTTTTATTTGGTTTATTTGGTAAAAATATCCATTCCAAAATAATATCTTCCCTCTGCATTAATATTCCTGTAGGAGAATGCCTAGAAGGTAAAATAACCAAAATGCAATCCAGCTTTGGATCAATACGATCCACGTGTCCTTCATGTACTTTCTTTTCTACCAAAGCCAATTCTTTCTCAGCTTCAGGTGATAATTCTCTTGGACTATTTAAGTCCTTGTCACCTTCTAAGGTTTTGAACAAATTATTCAGTTCATCATTTTTTACCCCAACAATAGTTCGTAGATGAGAAATGTCTCCAAATAATCTTTGAAAGTCATTAAGAGTCTGTAGTCTATCTCTCCTAATTTGCACCTTTTGGGGTCTAATTTTTTGTAGCTCTATTTTATATCCTAAATAATTAATAGAATCTCCTCTTTGTATCTTTTCAGGAGCAATTTGTAATCTCCAGCAAGACAAAATTTTCTTTACTTCTTCAAACATTCTTTCTAAAGTATCTGCATTTGAGTCAGCTAGTAAAATATCATCCATATAATGATAAATTATAGATTTAGGAAATTTTTTACATACCACTTCTAATGGCTGTTGTACAAAATATTGGCACAGAGTTGGACTATTCAACATTCCCTGTGGTAGGACCCTCCATTGAAATCTTTTAACCAGTTGAGAATTATTATAAGTAGGCACTGTGAAAGCAAATCTTTCTCTGTCTTTTTCTTGTAAGGGTATTGAAAAGAAACAGTCTTTTAAATCAGTAACTATGAGAGGCTATCCTTTTGGTAACAGAGCAGGCAAAGGAATTCCAGATTGTAGAGACCCATTGGCTGAATTACTTTGTTAATTGCTCTAAGGTCTGTTACCATTCTCCATTTACCAGATTTCTTTTTAATAACAAATACAGGAGAATTCCAAGGGCTGGTTGATTCTTCAATATCCTGAGCATTTAACTGCTCTTCTGCCAGCTCTTCTAAAGCCCGGAGTTTCTCTGTTGTTAAAGGCCATTGCTGAACCCATACAGACTTGTCTGTTAACCATTTTAAAGGTAGAGCTGTTGGTGTCTTTGGGAGATCATCAGTTGTTGTGCCCTGTTCTTGTATAATATGGATGGCTGGTGACCACTCAGAATAATGCCTTCTAATATTTCTCTCAGAAACATGTGCTAGTTTATTATTTGTTTCTGAGACTGGAGGGATGTTAATCTGAGTATTCCATTGTTGCAACAGGTCTCGACCCCACAGGTTCATAGCTATGTTAGCCACATATGGCTTTAATTTACCTCTCTGTCCTTCTGGACCTATAAATTTGAGCCATCTGGCACTCTGTTTTACTTGAGATAATGTTCCAATTCCTAACAGTTGAACATTTACCTCCTGAAGAGGCCAAGTTGGATGCCAAAATTCTGGTGCAATTATGGTAATGTCTGCACCTGTGTCTACCAGACCAGACAACAAAACACCATTAATTTTATCGTTAATTTTGGTCTTTGTTCATTAATAGAAGTTTGCCAAAAAATTTTCTTTATATTTTTTCTTGAATTTTCTATTCTCACTGTTTCATCATCCTGACCAGCATGATTTATTTCGATAGGCATTTGGTTATTTAATTGCTCTGAGCAGGGATTTCCTCTACAACTGCAGGAAAGGTTTGAACTGGATTTGCTGTGGGGGCCTGCCTGAGGCCCCTCTGGGAGTTTTCCAAAGACTGAGGCAAAGGATTACCTTGTCTGTCCCTTGTTGATCTACATTCATTGGTCCAGTGTTTTCCCTTTACCACACCTTCTGCATACTCCAGAAGGAAGGGGCATTCTGTTGCCATTGTTCCTTGAAGAAACATTGTTCCTAGGAATGACCTGTTTACAGTCCCTTTTCAAATGTCCTTGCTTTCCACATCCAAAACATCTAACATTCCTCAAACCTTTTGAAATTGCTTCTCCTACCCACATATCATCATGGTCATGAGCCTCCACATTAACTATGCCTCTAATCCAATCTTCCAAGGGTGCAGATCTTGCCTTTAATGGCCTGATTATTCTTTTGCATGCTGCATTCGCATTCTCAAAGGCTAAAGATTCAATTATTATCTGACTAGCTTCTGAATTCTGGACCATTCTCTTTACTGCTGAATCCAGTCTTTGTAAAAAATCTGTGAAAGATTCTTTTGGGTCTTGTGTAACCTTTGTAAATGACTCAGCTTTTTTTCCTGGTTCCTCAACTCTGTCCCATGCATTCAAGGCTGCCGTTCGACATAGAATTAAGGTTTGGACATCATATAAACATTGCGTGTGTACTGAAGCATATTGGCCTTCTCCAATAAGCTGATCCTGGCAGACTTGTATTCCTTTATCCCTCCATTGTTTTTCTATGTTTTTAGCTTCATCCTTAAAATAAATGTGCCACTGGAGCTTCTGGCTTGGCTCCAGAACAGCCTGTGCCAGCTCCCGCCAGTCCTGTGGTATTATATGTTGACCAAGAGTTTAACATTTGCTTTACATATGGGGAATGCATGCCATAAGATACTATTGCCTCCTTAAACCTTCTTAAATCCAACATGTCAATTGGAGCCCAAATATTTTGTGTAGTCATTTGATCAGGTGACTGCTGTACGGTTACCGGATAAATTAAGGGTGACTGTGTGAAAACAGGCTTTCTCTCTGTAACCTTATGATCCACAACTTCACTCTTAATTTCTTCTGTCTGAGTTTTTTCAGGTTTAACAAGTTTTTCTAAAACTGTTATCCTGGCATTTAAATTTTTAAATAGTAAAATGAGTATAAGCATAGTAATAAACTGCATAATCCGATCAATATTAATCATCCCATACAGTTGTTCCATTGTCACACTGCCTAAAATTGCAAACAAAGCCCAATTTTCTTCTACTACACACAGAAAACCCATTTTTTTAAATGTGGAAAAAATTTCTCTTTTAAATAGTTTCCTTTAAAATATCTGATATGTTAATTGACTTACCAAATCTGCGCAGAACAGTAGAAATCCGAGGGAATTTCAAAAGAGCCAAGTGTCCAAGGTGAATTGAGAGAGAGAGAGAGAGAGAGAGAGAGAGAGAGAGAGCAAGAAAGTGAGCTACTAAAAGCTTAAATCCAGCCATGTGTTGCAGCTTGAGCCTAGTCAAGCCTGGGCTATCAAGCCTAGGCTGCGGCTTCCTTAAGCTCCGACCACGTGCGTTGGCTTTACAGGCAGGTACCCTGTTCGGCAGGGCAGGCCTGAGTTGTTTGTAGCACCGGCTTTTAAGCTAACCACTTGGGGCCTGAGGCCAAACCGACCTTGGCCCCGGCTAGAGAGCCGGCCAGCCAGAGCCGACCACCAAGGCCGGAAACTGGACCAGCCGCGGACCCGCCGCAAGTCAAGCGGTTTCTTATGGATTCTTGTCACGTTGGGCACCAAATGTAGATGTAACCAACCGCTTTATTAAATAAGAAACACAGAGCCAATGTAAAGATAAAAGCCCAAGAGGTCAGAGCTAAGACATATATTTATAATATGGCTGTTAATCTTTTGTCAAATGTATAGCTTGCAGTATTTTTCCTATTATATAAGATTTTTCTTCCTCTGTTGATTTATTCTTCTGTGGCTTTTTAAATGTAGGATAAAATACCATTTGTCTATTTTTTTTCATTCTATGATATTTGATTATATCCAAAAAAATTTGCTTTTACCAAAGCCCTAAAATATTTCTCCATGTTTTCTCCTAATAATTCCACAGTATCAGATATGTTAAGTCTTTTAGACACTTAGAGTTGATTTTTGTAATGAGAGATAACACATAAAATCAAGTTTCCAGGTATCACTTATAGGAAGCCAGTTCTTTTTCCATTGTTCTTAGCATGTTTCAACATTTTTGTTACATTATAAAGAATTAGGTTTCATTGTGTGTTTCTTGAATAAATTCCTGTTTATTGTTTCTCTCCTGCACTTCTGCCCTATTCTTCCCTCTGTGGTACCCTCCCACCCCTTAGAGCCTTTCTGCTTTCATGTCACAAATGATACTTGGTTCCCTTCCTTTCTTAACACCTCTTGTTTCACATTTACAACCACTTACCTAGTTTCCTAGTCTATAACCACTTTCTCATCCTTTTCTTTTTCTCTAAACAGACATATAAACATCAAACGTTAGGATGCACATATGAGACAGAACAGATGTTTGCTGTGGGATGTTCTGTCTTCTGTGAATGTGTTGCTCTGATTGGTTGATAAATGAAACGCTAGTTGACCTGTAGGCAGGTAGGACGTATAGGCAGGATAATCAGACAAGGAGAACTCTGGGAAGTGGAAGGTTGAGTAGTAGATGCCAGCCCACAGTCCAGGGAACAGCATGTAATGGCACACAGGTAAAGCCACAGAACACATGGCAACATATAGAGTAGCAGAAATGGGCTGAGTTTAAATGTAAGAGCTAGTCAGTGGTAGGCCAGAGCTAATGGCCAAGTAGTTTTAATTAATATAAGCTTCTGAGTGATTATTTAATAAGTGGCTACAGGGTCCATAGGGCTGGGCAGTCCTGGAGAAAACTTCAGCTACAGATGTTTTTAATTTTTTTTTGTCTTTCTGAAGCTGGGTCACTTCACTTAATTTAATGTTTACCAGTTATATCTAGTTATATACAGTTTGTTTTTGCAGCTGAGTAAAATTCTATTGTGTACTACATTTTCACATTTTCCTCTCCATTTATCTGCTGATGGACATTTAAGCTAGTTCTGCTTCATGGGTATTATGAATAATATAGCAATAAACATGGATGGACAAGTGTCTCTGTGGTAGGATATAGTCCTTTGGGTATAAGCCTGGGAGGGACATTGGTGATTTATACTGTAGTTTTGCTTTCAATTTTCTAAGGAACACTGATTTCCATTATAGTTGTTCTCATCTAAATTCCCACCAGACAACTTTCTCTTCATTCTCTCTAGTACTTGCTGTCATTTGTTTTCTCCATCATATATATTTTGACTATCAAGAGATGGAATATCTGCAGAAGGTTAATGGTTGCTGGAAGATGGAGAGGCACTTCAGTAGTAAGATACACAATGCTCCTGTAGGAACACTGCTGTGGGCTAATGCTTTTGTACATTGGTTTAATAAAATGCTGATTGGCCAGCAGCCAGGCAGGAAGTATAGGTGGGGCAAGCAGATGAGGAGAATTGTGGAAAGAGGAAGGCTGAGTCAGGAGTCACCAGCCAGACACAGAGGAAGCAAGATGGCAAGGCAAAACTGAGAAAAGGTACCAAGCCATGTGGCTAAACATAGATAAGAAATATGGGCTAAATTAAATGTAAGAGTGCTAGGCGGTGGTGGTGCACGCCTTTAATCCCACCACTCGGGAGGCAGAGCCAGGCAGATCTCTGTGAGTTTGAGGCCAGCCTGGATTACCAAGTGAGTTCCAGGAAAGGGCACAAAGCTACACAGAGAAACCCTGTCTTGAAAAACCAAAAATAAATAAATAAATAAATAAATAAATAAAAATAAAAATAAAAAATTAAGTGTAAGAGCAAGTCAGTAATACTCCTGAGCTAATGGCCAAGTAGTTATAATTAATATAAGCCTCTGTGAGTTTATTGGGGTCTGAGTGGCTGTGGCCCAGGCAGGACACAAGAAAACACAAGAAAACTTCAAGCTACAAAACTTTTCATCAATATTCCTCTTGGCAGTCTCTATGAAACTCATTAGGTCACCAGAAGTTAAAAAAAAAAAAAGTAAAAGAAAAAGAAAAAGAAAAAAAAGGTACTAGTTGGGAAGAGAAAGTCTCAGTGCTCAGTGGGAGTGAGAGGGTAACAGTAGATGAATTAAACAACATTAGAAACACATAGAAAAATGTTATGAGCCCCCAGCTCCCATCCTGGCCCTGGACTTCCCTTTGGACGAGAGGTGAGTGTACGGGCTCAGCCTAGATCCCATCCCAGGGCACCAGCCACTCTGGGGAAGACCTGCCCAACTTGGCCCCAGGTTCTGGCCACCAGGCAGGGTCCCTTCTAGCCCTACCGGGAAGGCTCCCCTTCTCCAAGACCCCCAGCAGACCCTGCAATCTCCACTCCCTGCCCCCATGCCCATCCACCTGAGACCCCAGACACTTCCTGAGATTAGAGACTGGCAGCCAGCTCCCATCCTGCCCCAGACTTCCCTTCTGGACAAGAGCTTCCATCCTGCCCCGAACTTCCCTTCTGGACAAGAATGTCCATCCTACCCTGGACTTCCTGTCTGGACAAGAGTTCTCCTCTTGCCCCGAACTTCTCGTCTGGACAAGAGCTCCCATCCTGCCCCAGAGTTCCCATTTGGACAAGAGACTTCCCATCTGGATAAGAGAGAGACACTTCCTGAATCTGTCTGCTCTGTCTGGACCATGTGCGCTGATAAGACCAAGAACAAACCACAAGGAGATGGGCAGACATCAAGGCAGAAATACATACAACAAAATGAAGAGCAATACAGCATCACCAGAACCTAGGCCTCCTCCAACATCTAGACCTGAACATCAAAAATTGGAAGAAGCAGAAGAAAACAGCCTTATGAATAACATCATGAAGAAGGTAGAGGCTTATATAGAGGAAAAGACAAAAAAATGGGAAGAACGCTATAAAAAACTAGAGGAAAGGACAATTAAGGTAGAAGAAAACAACAAAGTCCTGGAAGAAAACAATAAAGCACTGAAAGAAAATCATGAAAAAGCAATGAAACAAATGAAGGAAACAATCCAAGACCTGAAAAGGGAAATAGAAAAAATGAAGAAGACACAAATAGAGGGAATGCTGGAAATAGAAAATCTGAGTAAACGATCAGGAATTTCAGATGCAAGTATAACCAATGCAAGAGATGGAAGAGAGGATCTCTGGCATTGAAGATACAGTAGAAGAAATAGATTCATCAGTCAAAGAAAACACTAAAGCCAACAAAGTCATGACCCAAAATGTCCAAGAAATTTGGGACACCATGAAAAGACCAAACCTATGAATAATAGGGATAGAGGATGGAGAAGAATATCAACTCAAAGGCATTGAAAATATATTCAACAAGATCATTGAAGAAAACTTCCCCAACTTAAAGAAGGAAATGCCTATGAAGATACAAGAAGCCTATAGAACACCAAACAGACTAGAACCCCCCCCCCCAAAGTCCCCTCGCCACATAATAATTAAACAACTAAACGTACAGAATAAAGAAAGAATATTAAGTGCAGCTAAGGAAAAAGGCCAAGTGACTTATAAGGGTAAACCCATCAGAATAACACCTGATTTCTCAATGGAGACTTTGAAAGCCAGAAGGTCCTGGACAGAGGTAATGCAGACACTAAGAGACCATGGATGCCTGCCTAGACTAATATACCCAGCAAAACTTTCAATCATCATAGACGGAGTGAACAAGACATTCCAAGACAAAGCCAGATTTAAACAATACTTATCCACAAACCCAGCCCTACAGAAAGCACTAGAAGGAAAATCCAACCTAAAGAAGTCAGATACACTCTCGAAAACACAGGCAATAGATAAAGCCACAGAAGTAAACCCCAAAGAAGAGAAGTACATACACACTACCACCAAAAAATAACAGGAATGAACAATCACTGGTCATTAATATCCCTTAATATCAATGGACTTAATTCACCTATAAAAAGACATAGGCTTACAGAATGGATATGAAAGCAGGACCCATCTTTCTGCTGCATACAAGAAACACACATCAAATTCAAAGATAGACACTACCTAAGAATAAAAGGCTGGGAAAAGACTTTCCAATCAAACAGTCTTAAGAAACAAGCGGGTATAGCCATCCTGATATCCAGCAAAATAGACTTCAAACTAAAATCAATCAAAAGAGATCAAGAAGGGCATTACATACTTATCACAGGAAAGATCCACCAAGATGAAGTTTCAATTCTGAACATTTATGCCCCAAAAACAAAGGCACCCACATATGTAAAAGAAACATTACTAAAGCTTAAACCACATATAAAACCCCACACATTAATAGTGGGAGATTTCAACACCCCACTTTCACCACTGGACAAATCTCCCAAATCAAAACTTAACAGAGAAATAAAGGACTTAACTGATGTCATTACTCAAATGGACTTAATCGATATCTACAGAACATTCCATCCTAACAAAAAAGAATATACCTTCTTCTCAGCACCCCATGGAACCTTCTCTAAAATCGACCACATACTTGGCCACAAAGCAAATCTCAACAGATACAAAACAATTGGAATAACCCCCTGTGTTCTATCAGACCACCATGATTTAAAGTTAGATTTCAACAACAACAAAAACTACAGAAAACCTACAATCTCATGGAAACTGAATAATGCTCAACTGAATCACCAATGGGTTAAGGAAGAAATAAAGAAAGAAATTAAAGACTTCCTAGAGATCAACGAAAATGAAGACACCACATACTCAAACTTATGGGACACTATGAAAGCAGTGCTAAGAGGGAAATTCATAGCACTAAATGCCCACATAAAGAAGTTGGAGAAATCTCACACTGGTGACTTAACAGAACACCTGAAAGCTCTAGAACAAGAAGGAGCAAAGTCTCCCAGGAAGAATAGATGCCAGGACATTATCAAAGTGAGAGCTGAAATCAATAAAATAGAAACAAAGAGAACAATACAAAAAATCAATGAAACCAAGAGTTGGTTCTTTGAGAAAATCAACAAGATAGACAAGCCCTTATCCAAACTAACCAAAAGACAGACAGAGAACATCCAAATCAAGAAAATCAGAAATGAAAAGGGGGACATATCAAAAGACATTGAGGAAATCCAGAGAATCATCAGGTCATACTTCAAAAACCTCTACTCCACAAAACTGGAAAATCTAAAAGAAATGGATAATTTTCTGGATAGGTACCACATACCTAAGTTAAATCAAGACCAGATAAACTATTTAAATAGTCCAATAACCCCTAAAGAAATAGAAACAGTCATTAAAAGTCTCCCAACCAAAAAAAGCCCAGGACCAGATGGTTTCAGTGCAGAATTCTACCAGATCTTCAAAGAAGAGTTAATACCAATACTCTCTAAATTGTTCCACACAATAGAAACAGAAGGAACATTACCAAACTCCTTCTATGAGGCTACAATTACCTTGATTCCTAAGCCAAACAAGGATACAACAAAGAAAGAGAACTACAGACCGATCTCTCTCATGAACATTGATGCAAAAATACTCAATAAAATACTGACAAACAGACTCCAAGAACACATCAAAACAATTATCCACCATGATCAAGTAGGCTTCATCCCAGGGATGCAAGGGTGGTTCAACATATGAAAGTCCGTCAATGTAATATACCATATAAACAAACTGAAAGAAAAAAACCACATGATTATCTCACTAGATGCAGAAAAGGCATTTGACAAAATCCAACACCCCTTCATGATAAAGGTCTTGGAGCGATCAGGAATACAGGGAACATACCTCAACATAATAAAGGCTATTTACAGCAAGCCAACAGCCAACATCAAATTAAATGGAGAGAAACTCAAAGCAATTCCACTAAAATCAGGAACGAGGCAAGGCTGTCTGCTCTCCGCATACTTACTCAATATAATACTTGAAGTTCTAGCCAGAGCAATAAGACAGCATAAGGAGATTAAGGGGATACAAATTGGAAAGGAAGAAGTCAAGCTTTCCCTATTTGCAGATGACATGATAGTATACTTGAGTGACCCCAAAGATTCAACCAAGAAACTGATACAGCTTATAAACACCTTCAGCAACATAGCAGGATACAAGATCAACTCAAAAAAATCAGTAGCCCTCCTATATACAATTGACAAAGAGGCTGAGAAGGAAATAAGAAATACATCACCCTTTACAATAGCCACAAATGACATAAAATACCTTGGGGTAACATTAACCAAGCAAGTGAAGGACCTATATGACAAGAACTTTAAGTCCCTGAAAAAAGAAATTGAAAAAGATGTCAGAAAATGGAAAGATCTCCCATGCTCATGGATAGGCAGGACTAACATAATAAAAATGGCAATTTTACCAAAAGCAATCTACAGATTCAATGCAATCCCCATCAAAATACCAACACAATTCTTCACAGACCTGGAAAGAATAATACTCAACTTCATATGGAAAAACAAAAAACCCAGGATAGCCAAAAGAACCCTGTACAATAAAACCACCTCTGGAGGCATCATGATCCCTGACTTCAAGCTCTACTATAGAGCTACAGTAATAAAAACACCTTGGCACTGGCATAAAAACCGACATGTGGACCAATGGAATCGAATTGAAGACCCTAACATTAATCCGCACACCTATGAACATATAATTTTTGACAAAGAAGCCAAAACTGTACAATGGAAAAAAGAAAGCATCTTCAACAAATGGTGCTGGCATAACTGGATATCAATATGTAGAAGGCAGCAAATAGACCCATATCTATCACTGTGCACAAAACTTAAGTCCAAGTGGATCAAGGACTTCAACATAAATCCAGCTACTCTGAACCTGCTAGAAGAGAAAGTAGGAAGTAGTCTTGAACGCATTGACATAGGAAATTACTTCCTAAATATAACACCAGTAGCACAGACACTGAGAGAAACAATCAATGGGACCTCTTAAAACTGAGAAGCTTTTGTAGAGCAAAGCATACGGTCAACAAGGCAAAGGACAGCCTACAGAATGGGAAAAGGTCTTCACCAACCCCACATCTGACAGAGGACTGATATCCAGAATATATAAGGAACTCAAGAAATTAGACATCAAAATGCCCAATGATCCAATTAAGAAATGGGCAATAGAACTAAACAGAGAATTCTCAACAGAGGAAACTCAAATGGCTGAAAGACATTTAAGGAATTGCTCAAAATCCCTAATTATCAGGGAAATGCAAATCAAAACAACTCTGAGATACCACCTTATGCCTGTCAGATTGGCTAAGATCAAAAACACTGAAGATACCTTATGCTGGAGAGGATGTGGAGCCAGGGGAACTCTCCTCCACTGCTGGTGGGAATGCAAGCTTGTACAGCCACTGTGGAAATCAATATGGCGCTTTCTTAGATAATTGGGAATCAATCTCCCCCAAGATCCAGCTATACCACCCTTGGGCATATACCCAAGGAATGCTCAATTATATCACAAGAGCACTTGCTCAACTATGTTCATATCAGCATTGTTTGTAATAGCCAGAACCTGGAGACAACCTAGATGCCCTTCAACTGGAGAATGGATAAATAAAATGTGGTACATATACACAATGGACTACTACTCAGCAGAGAAAAACAATGACATCATGAGGTTTGCAGGCAAATGGATGGATCTAGAAAAAATCATCCTGAGTGAGGTAACCCAGACTCAGAAAGACAAACATGGTATGTACTCACTCATAGGAGGATACTAGATGTGGAGCAAGAATGACTGGACTGCTACTCACATCACCAGGGAGGCTACCTGGAAAACAGGACCCCAAGAAAGACATGGGGATCGCCCAATGACGGAGAAATGAATGAGATCTTCATGAACAGCCTGGACATAAGTGGGGGAAATGAAGATCGAGGGTCGAGGGAAAGAGAGCTTGGGGGAGTGGGAGACCCCAGCTGGATTAAGAACAGAGAGGCAGAACAAGGAATAGGAGACCATGATAAATGAAGACCACATGAGAATAGGAAGAAGCAAAGTGCTAGAGAGGCCCACAGAAATCTACAACGACACCCCCACAATAGACTGCTGACAATGGTCGAGAGACAGCCTGAACTGACCCACTCTGGTGATAGGATGGCTAAACACCCTAATTGTCGTGCTAGAAACTCCATCCAATGACTGAAGGATCTGGAAGCAGAGATCCACGGCTAGGCCCCAGGTGGAGCTCCGGGAGTCCAATTAGTGAGAAAGAGGAGGGTCTATATGAGCAAGAATTGTTGAGACTAAGGTTGGATAAAGCACAGGGACAAATAGCCAAATGAATGGAAACACATGAACTATGAACCAATGGCTGAGGGGTCCCCAACTGGACCAGGCCCTCTGAATGGGTGAGACAGTTGATTGGCTTGATCTGTTTGGGAGGCATCCAGGCAGTGGGACTGGGTCCTGTGCTCATTGCATGAGTTGGCTGTTTGAAACCTGGGGCTTATGCAGGGTTGCTTGGCTCGGCCTGGGAGGAAGGGACTGGCCCTTCCTGGACTGAGTCTACCAGGTTGATCTCAGTCCTTGGGGGAGGCTTTGCCCTGGAGGAGGTGGGAATGAGGGGTTTGCTGGGGGGAAGGCGAGGGGGGCGGGAGGGAGGAGAACAAGGGAATCCGTGGCTGATATGTAGAACTGAATGGTATTGTAAAATAAAACAAAATAAAATAAAATAAAAATAAATGTTATGATATGCCCTATTATGTATAATTAATATGTGCCAATAAAAATAAATTATAAAATGTGGCAGAGTCCTGTGCTGTTGTTCCCTTTGGGGGAGGGGGCCAAGTAGGCAGAATCAAACCGGGAGAATGTCAAAACAAAAAGCTCAGTTTATTTAGGAAGAAGCAAGCCTTATATACCCTCCACTTCACCCTGAGGAAAGGTCTGATGAATATGCATCTGTTGGTGTGACATGGCTGCCTCTCATTGGTCCAGGTCATCTCGAGATCATGTGTCAGCTACTGCTGCTAAGGCCCTTAGGCAGACCCAGATTAGCTCTCAGAAAGTATCTTTTTTACTGGTTTGGGCCGGTTGGCACTCAAGCCTGTTAGGGATGAGTCATCCCACAATAAAAGTATATTAAAAAAATGAAAGAAACTTCCCTATGTTTTCTTTAAAATTATATATATATTATATATATATATATATATATACATATATGTTAAACATTCACATACATCCATATACACACATATGTCTAACTCTAGGGTTTGAGGTAAGTGGAGTGTGAAACAAAAAATTAAAAGCAAATCCAAACCAAACTAAATTAAACCAAACCAAGATCTTAGAAAGCTACCAGGAAGTGGGACTTCAAGAAATAGCTGGATGGATGGTTATAATGATAACATCAAAATTAATAACAATAGCAATGGCAGTGGCAACAACATTAAATATTTGACCTTGTAGACTGTAGACCTGGAAGCTGTATCTTGTATCTGGGGGGCAGAGATGATTATGGCTTTTGGAGGATCTATGGTCTGGACATGATTCTGACTTTTGGAGGGTCTGTGATTTATAGTTTTAGGTTCCTTGTCTGTGAAAATCCAGGAATTTCCTAGATATACTGTTATTTTCCACTATCTCATTCATCTTCCAGTTGATTATCTGTGATCTTTCAGATCCCAATACAATCATTCATTACCATGTCCACCTCTCACTTGTTTCAGAGATTGTGTTGAATTTTGCAGTCTCCTCCGCTAGACTTCTCAGAACTTCTTTAATTTTATCATATGTAATAATTAATATTAGCAAACCGCACCTCACACATTAGGTGTTAGGATCAATAAAATTATTCAGATGAGTAAATAATTTAGCATTTCAAGTATAAAAGTAGTATGCACTCAAAAAAGGTTGAGTATTGTTGTTGATTATTATAGAATCTAGTTACACAAGCCAAAGAAAGAAGTTATTTAGAAATATTGTCCTCAAAGCATGTCTCCAGACCTTCAGGAACAGTTCAGATATTCTTGAGCCCCATTCAGTGCTACTGGAAGGGAAGCTCTGGGGACGGGTAGATGCTAGCAATTTGCATCTTTAAAACCTTCTAGTTGATATTAGGGAACCAAAAACCAGGAACCATTGTTTTAAGCAGTGTTGTGGGAATTCTGCCATTTGGTCTAATTACCAATGGAATGGAGCAGGTTAGCCAAATGGGCATGATATTTTCTGAAGATATGTGACCCGTTAAGAATTGGAGGATGATAGTTGTACTCGCCTGCCCCTTTTTTGGATGGTGGAAGACTTCCTGACACCACAGCTCGGTGACCTTGTCCAGAGTTTCTCCATCTCTCCCTGGTAGAAGGAGAAGTTGTGGCAGTGCAGCTTCATTCTCTATTCTTGAGTGTGTTGTATCGATTGATTTCATCCTTTAATAAATCTGTCCTGATCCGAAACTTCCGTGGCCTGCCTCAGTAGAGCAGTTTAGGTATCTAGAGACCATCTTTTTAAAATATTTATTTATTTATTTATTTATTTATTTATTTATTTAT
>CABHPP010116352.1:0-55082 GCA_902168425.1 Peromyscus attwateri
TCCATCTCCTCAAGGGCAAAGACTCCCCCAAGGATTGAGATCGACCTGGTGGACTCAGCCCAGGCAGGTCTAGTCCCCTCCTCCCTGGCTGAGCCTAGGGTCTCTACTAAGCCCCAGGTTTCAAACAGTCAATTCATGTACTGAGCACAGGACCCAGTCCAACTGCCTGTATGCCTCCTAAACAGATCAAGCCAATCAACTGTCTCACCCATTCAAAGGGCCTGATCCAGTTGGGGGCCCCTCAGCCATTGGTTCACAGTTCATGTGTTTCCATTCGTTTGGCCACTTGTCCCTGTATTCCATCCATCCCTGGTCCCAACAACTCTTGCTCACATAAACCCTCCTCCTTCTTGCCAATTGGACTCCCGGAGCTCCACCCAGGGCCTGACCGTGGATATCTGCATCTAGTTCCCTCTGTCACTGGATGGGCACGGGGATCGCCCAATGACAGAGAAATGGATGAGATCTACATGAACAATCTGGACGTGAGTGGGGGTAATGAGGGGCGAGGGGCGAGAGAAAGAGAACTTGGGGAAGCAGGAGATCCCAACTGGATTAAGAACAGAGAGGGAACATAAGGAATGTTCATGATAAATAAAGACCACATGAGAATAGGAAGAAGCAAAGTGCTGGAGAGGCCCACAGAAATCCACAAAGATGCCCCCACAATAAACTCATGAGCTCTTTCATCCCTAACCCCTTCTCCACTTGCTTGGGGAAAAATTTGTTGTTCTACTTTCTTAAGTACCAATTTACATGAAAATTAAGAATTTAAGAACTAGCCAGGCAGTGGTGGTACACTCCTTTAATCCCAGCACTCTGGAGGCAGAGGCAGGAGAATCTCTGTGAGTTCAAGGCCAGTCTGGGCTAGAGAGCAAGTTCCAGGAAAGGCACCAAAAACTACACAGAGAAACTCTGTCTTGAAAAACTAAAAAAAAAAAAAAAAAAAAAGAATTTAATAACTGTCCTCTTTTCTGTGTTTAGAGTTAGAAAGTTCATTTTGCTCTAACTACTGATTTTGAGCTTGAAAATGTGCAATATCCATTGTTTCTGTTTTTAGATTGATTGATTTGCTATGCTAGGTTCAAACAATAGACTTCATACATGCTAGGGATCAAACTCTAGGCCTCACACATTGGAGTCAGGCACCCTACCACTGAGATACTGCTTCAACTGTTTATTTGTGAAAAAGTGTCTCACTAAGTTGCATAAACTGGCCTTGAATTTCTTCTGAGTATATATTTGCCTTGAACTTTAAATAAATCCTCCTGCCTTGGTCTCTGATGTTGCTACAGTAATAGGTCTCCACCACAATGTATGGCTCTGTTTTATTTTTAATTCTACTCAAATATTTTTTTAATTTCTGTTGTGACTTACATTTTAAACCATGAATTATGTTCAAATGTCTTGTTATTTTCTTCTTCTAATTATTTGGCTTTCAGTTTCTCTTAGAAAAATATAAGACTGGACTGGAGAGGTGGCTCAGCCATTAAAGGTTAAGCTCACAACCAAAAATATAAGAAAAAACATACAACCAAAAATTATTTTAAGTTTTTAATTATGACTGTATTTTAAAGCTGCATGTTCATGTAGGCCTATCAATTCTTGGTGAATTTGTCCTTTTATCATTATAGAACTTTTCTGTTTGCTTTTGGTTATATTGCTGCGTTCAGAAATCTCTTGTTTTTTCAATTAACTTAGCCATTTCAATTCTTTTTAGATTTTTACTTTTATTTCATATTTGGCTTTTACATTATTATATCTTTATAGTCAGGATGTACTTCTTATTTATAGATATAAATCGGTTTCCTTTTTGTTTGACTTCATTTTGGCTTTTATTCAACACTACTTAGTGCATTACTGATATGATTAAGCTTAGTTCTAGCATTTTATTATTTGGTATGTATCTGTTACTTTTATTTCTCTATTCTTATTTTCTAATTTTTAAATATTTTGTATTTGGTAAATATGTTTATTTCAGAATCTAGTTTATGTATTCATTTTGGCTATATCTCTTCTATAGATTCTTAGTGCTTGTAAGATATACATACCATTTCTGTGATAATATATTGTGACCAAAATCAATATAGTAGAGAGGTGTCATTCTTTCAATTTATAATTCCATATCCCAGTTGGTCATTGAGGGAAGTCAAGGCAAGGATCTGAATGTAGGTGTGTTTGTTGTTTGACACATCAATATGTCCAACCAAAGAACTTACTTCACAGCAGAAGAGATACAGCATGAATCACAGTGAATGCTGATTGCTAGATGGATGACAGGTCAGTTTTTACTCAAATAGGATTCTCATAGAGTTCAGAACTATGTGCCTAGAGATAATGCTACTTGCAATTGGCTGGGTTCTCTGACATCAATTAAACAATTAAGACAGTCCCCCACAGATGTGTTCACAAGTCATTATAATCAAGGACATTCTTCATTGAGCAACTCCTCTCAGAGAACTGAAGCTATGTCAAGTTGACAGTTACTGCTAATAAAGACTAAATGTGTAGTAGAACTGACCAAAGTGCTAATTTATAATAAATTATAATTTAATTAAAATTATTAATTAAATTAATTAATTAAAATAAATAAATTAATTAAAATTCATAGAGTGAGTTAGGAGGGTAACTTTGTTTTAGACATCAGGCATCACTGCAAGCAAATTAGAATGTTTCTGTCTTACCTTCAAAAGGATAATGCAAAGTGAGAAAATAGAGTCACTACACCTGACTAAAATGTTTTCATTACCTTTAATTACCTAATTCATTACCTAAAATTATAACTTTGTAACAGATTTTTGGATTACATATTTGATTTAAATTGATGTGTATATTTTCACATAAGGAAATATTTGCATAAAATTATTTTTGTTAGTTTTAAAAAACATTTTTAATTTAGAATAAATAATACATGTGATTTTTGTTTTAAAGTTATTAACATCTCAAAATATAGATTTTGCATAAGTGGACAGAAAGTGACATTAAATTTTAAATATATTTCAAATAAATAATACTTTTCCACAGAATTAAAAACAAAATTAGCATAAATAAATAAATGCATATGTATGACACATGGATAAATACAGTGTGCACAGTTTGTTTTTGTTGTTTGTGTGTATATATTTCAGGGCTGACCATTTTGTATTGGATAACAAATTAGGGAGCTCATCCCTGGGAGATATTTATTCTCCCTCTCTCAGCAGTCATTAGTTGCCTGTAGTTCTTTGTCTAGGAATAGGAAGCCTTGAGATTTTCTACCCCCTTCATTAACATATCTTTTGATATTGCCAATATTCAGAAGAAAACTGGGAAGCCACTAAAGATAAGGGGTCAATTAGATTTTTATATACATAACAAAACAATTGGTTTTTCGAGACAGGGTTTCTCTGTGTAGGTTTGCGCCTTTCCTGGAACTCACTTGGTAGTCCAGGCTGGCCTCGAACTCACAGAGATCCACCTGCCTCTGCCTCCTGAGTGCTGGGATTAAAGGCATGTGCCACCACCACCCATTATAAATCATTTTTTATGAGTTGTTTATTCAAATAATACTACTTTAAGTAATTTTTAAGATGACTAATTTTTGTTCATAAGATTGAGAATGATGAAATAGCGAAAACAAAATATTGCTTATTTGAATGTATCTCTTATAAATGACTTTTCTCATTATCTAAGTTGAAAATATTAGTGACATTATATATTTTTGTTTTGGTATTTGAAGTGGATTTTAACTATGTTCTAGCCCAAACTTCTTTTATTCCAACTGCAGAAATGGAGGTGTAGCATGTATAATGACTGGTTCAAAATAATCCAGCTAATTTTGACACTTTTCACATATGTATGGTTTTTAGTATTCTTATCAGCATCAGAGAAGAAATTTGAAGATATTAGGCAAGCATCATTATTTTTTTCTTCTCTCATCCCCTTTATTATATGGCTTTCTCCTTTTCTTCTATTTCTTTCCTCTTTAGTCATTTACTTTTGTTCTTGTTCCTTTACATGAAGAGAGGAAGACATAAGAGTATAAACAACCCATATTCCAAAAAAAACAGAAAGAAATATCAGTAAGACTTCCAAATTTAGTTCATGAACTCTGATCAATAATCTTCTGAGGATTTTGTTTTCTCTGGGCTATTGACCAATATGTTTAAATATTATTTGTTTTACAGGCACACAAGTCTTGTTTTAAAGTGTACTTCTTGTAGTTAACAGTTCTTTTTTTATTAATTTGTAAAAGATTTACTACATATGATCCTCATGTTGTTAACTTAAAATATAGAGATAATTATAGGTGCTTATTTTTAAAGCTATATGTACTTTTAAATGACATACTTGGCATATTGTAAGTTTTTATATAATTATTTAAATTATTGATAATATTGTTAAATATTGATCAAATTTGCATAAGTAACACTCTTTTAGTGGAAAAGATGTGCTTGGATATTCACAGCTATATTACTAGTTATTTATTAAGAAATCATATCCAATTAAAACTGAAACATTATAGTTCTGGGAAATTTTTAATTGAGTTGTTGATATCCTTAATAAATGGAGACATGATACATAATCTAAAGTCACTTCATATTTGCTTTAAGATTTCTGACACATATCCACATTCCGTTATCAGAAATTCCATTCATGGAATAATCATAATTAAGTTAAGATTGCCATTAGCGCATTTAACTGTTAGTTTTAGACTAAAATTGATATTGAAAAAATATGAGCCTTAAAACAGTATTTAGTGATGTTACTGTAACTTTTCATGTAAGTGTACAGAAAATGCAGCCATGTCTCTTGAAAGCACTCTAATTAGAGTCATAATAAAACTCGTGTAGAACATGTGTATGAATAATAAAGGAAGCAGCAATTTATAGTATTAGTGTAAACTGAATTTTACATCTGTGGCCATAACTGTCTTAGTGACATGGCAATGGAGAGCTTTGTAAATACTCCTGTACTTTTCATTCGTTTTAGCCTACTGTGCCGTGTTTTGTCTTCTATCATGCTGAGGGGATAGTGACGTTTTCCCTTCCTTTATAACTTGGTGATAATGGTGGTAGACAGACATATGTTAAGGAGCATGTATACATTAAAATTAATTATAATAGTCATCCTTCTCTGGTAGCTCCTTTATTTGCTTCTGTACACTTGAAATTCTTTAAGATTTCACTTAGATTGAATAGGTGGTTGAATGCCTAAGACACTCTGGTCTTTCTTCAGGTGTGTTTTATAAAATTATCATGGTTTTCTTTTCACGTCATGAACTTTTCTACATTTACTTTCAGTGATCATGCTGGTACTATTGTGCCATCTGAAAATTTAGCCTTTTAGCTTCTTTGATGGTATAATTAACATGAGCTATATAAATCCAGCTTGTACCACAGCTGTCAAAGCACCTGGGTATTTATAGTTTCACCCTCACATTTGAGCAGGAGAGCTTTTTAACACATATGGTAGGGTGCATCTGGAGCAGATGGACTCATGTACTCTGTTTCTCATTAAAGTGTGAGTGGATAGCACTGCATAAAGACCAGCTATCATTCTATCAAGGCTGCTAAATTGAACCTGTCCTATATCACATGATTCTGTGTGACGATAAATGCTATCATAGGTACATCAATTCCATGTGGTTTGGATCTGAATTTTAAAAATAAAATATAAATGATAATTTCTATGCAAAAATTAACTTCTTGCCCGTAGACAATAACATGAACTGGCAAAGACAGCTTTTTACATATGTTTAGGAGAAGGTAATTCAGAAAGCAAAGCGACTTTACTCTTTCATGTATATAACAAACCTTAATTTTGCAAATTATAAATATAAGAAAAAAGTTCTTTGAGGGTACAAAAGACAAACTAAAACCTGAAATTGGCTGTTATCATATTATTAATAAACGTAAAAGAAAATAAATGACTGGAAAATTTGTCAGCCCAAAAAGGGCAGAGACTGTCCTTCAGAATCACTGTCACTAAGATCCTTTAGGTGACAGACATATTACTTGTATGATGTCTTTTTTGCCTTTTATGTTCCTTAATAATTAAAAAGTCTATTGTTGAAAGCCAAGTTCAGAAGGTTAGTGAATTTTAAAAAAATAGTCTATACCTGGACAATAAAAAGATAGGTTAGGGCCGGGCGGTGGTGGCACACGCCTTTAATCCCAGCACTAGGAAGGCAGAGCCAGGAAGATCTCTGTGAGTTCAAGGCCAACCTGGTCTACAGAGTGAGATCCAGGACAGGCACCAAAGCTACACAGAGAAACCCTGTTGAATTTTAAAGAAAGTGAGTCAGTAAAAATCTCTTTCCAATGGAAAAACACATGTCCAGATAAGGGCTTGGCATTTTCAAATTACTCACCTTTACTACATGTATTATCTAAAGCCTCATGTTGTGGTGAATAACCTCGTTGAGAACGATAGTCTAGTGAGCTCTACTAACATGTTTTGACACGCTCAAATTTGCTGATGCAGATGAAAGGTTGAAAAGAAATGTACTGAATTTATTCCAACAAAATAAATTTTCTTAAAACTTCTAGTATATTATTAAACAGTAGATAAAGTGTTTCTTTCCAATTTGGGAGTTTCAGTCTTCGTAGCATAATCAAGTATGCCTCATACAAGAATATTAGACTTACCATCTGTCGTCTTTGGTGAACAGTGATCAGTGACTTCTTTCCAGCATCAAAATTAATAGATTTCAGTCTATTGTGCTACATGCATCTTTAAGATTTTGTCCATTGTGAAAATATTTTATGCGGCATTCTGCCAAATGTTAAACTTTCTTCTGGAATTCTATGTCAGTTCAACTCATTATGCATAATATTTCTGTCCTGATTCCGTTTTGGAAATTTTATGGTCTATTTTTATCTGTATGATGAAGATAATGATAAATGGGATTCAGCAGAAAAACACTAAAAATGAAAAATAACAGCTATGAATTAATACAACACTATCTCCCAAAGCAATTGATTACATGTTTATTCAGTAGTTTGACTAAAAGTTTCATTTCCAATGTCAACTGAACAGTTTTTACATTTTCTCTGAGAATGTTCATTTTCTGTGACAATGTCAGTATTTCTGCACTAATTGTGTTCAAGGCTAAGGTAGTGTGCTGACAAAACAGCTTGATTTAAAGTAGTTTGGCTGTCTTATATGGTGTAAATAGCGTGATTATATGTCTGAACTCTGACCATTTTCTTGAAAATAATTTGCAACCTCCACTGAAGTCAGTTGTAAAACCTCCAGCTACTAAGAGTGATTAGAAAATATGTCTACAATACAATTGAAGGAAGACAACTATTATTTCTGTTGCAGAAGAGAGTTTAAAACATGTCTTAAGAATTTCTGAAAATGAGGCAAGTTATGATCATATTGTGGTTTGTCATATGTAGTTCATTGTCATTAGGCAGTGACGTGATCATAGAGGTTGTAATGTATATCATACATTAATGAAACTAAGTCAGGTTTAAAACACTGTTTTTTTCTGCCATGTATGATAGCATGTGCTTTGTAATGCTGACTGATATGATAATATATCTTTCATTGTTAATGTTGAAATGTAATCCCTGATTTTTTTTAAAAAAATTATTTATTCTTCTCTCATACAGCACATCCTGACCACAGCTTCCCTTCCCTCCACTCCTCTCAGTCCCCATCCCAACCTCACCTCTCCCTCACATCAACCCCTCCTCCTTACCTCCAGAAAAGAGTAGGCCTCCCAAGGAAATTGATCGAACACAGAGAAATATACAGTAAGACCAGACACAAACCCTCACATCAAAGATGATCAAGGCAAGCCAGTAGGAGGAAAATGGTCACAAAAGTAGGCAAGAGTCATAGACACTCCCACTCCCACTGTCAGGAGTACCCCAAAAACACCAAGCCAAAAACCATAACATATGTGCAGAGAACCCAACAAAGAGCCGTGTAGGCTCCACCACTGTTGCTACTTCAGTCTCTGTGAGCTCCCATGAGACCTGCTTAATTAATTTCCTGCTCTGCTAGTGTCCTCAACACCCTTCTTGCTCCCACAATTCCTTCTCTCCCTCTTCCATGACATTCCCTGAGTTCCAAGGCAAGGGACCATACCTCCAACTTGGATTCTCTCTCCACTTAATATTTGGTTGTGGGTATCTGCGTGCCTGAATTTGTGGATGTTAGCAAGATTATCAATTATGTAAGAGCTAATATCCACTTATAAGTGAGTACATACCATTTTTGTCTTTCTGGGACTGTTACCTCACTCAGGATGATTTTTTCTAGTTCCAACCATTTGTTTGAAAAATTTATGATGTTATTTTTTTAACAGCTGAGTAATACTCCATTGTGCAAGTATACCACATTTTCTTTATCTATTCTTCAGTTGAGGGATATCTAGGTTGTTTCCAGATTCTAGATATTATGAATAAAGCCACTCAGAACATACTTTTAGCAAGTGTCCTTGTAGTAGGATGGAGTGTCCTTTAGGAAAATACCCAAGAGTGGTATAGCTGGGTCCTGAGTTAGATCAATTCACAATTTTCTGAGGAAATAATGATTTCCATAGTGGCTGTACAAGTTTGCATTCCCACTAGCAACGGAGGAGCATTCCCCTTGCTCCACAGCCTTGACAGCATGAGCTGTCACTTGTGCTATTGATCTTAACCATTCTGACAGGTGTAAGATGAAATCTCACAATAGATCTGATTTGCATTTCCTTGATGGCTAAAGATGTTGAACATTCATTTAAGTATTTCTCAGACATTTGTGATTCCTCTACTGAGAATTAACTGTTTTGATCTGCACTCCATTTTTTAATTGAATTGTTTAGGGTTTTTTTTTGTTGATGTCTAGTTTCTTGAGTTCTGTATGCATTTTGGATATTACATACAGAATGTGTATCAAATGTGGAGTTGATGAAAATATTTTCCTATTCTGTAGGCTGTCATTTTGTCTTTTATGACAGTGTCTGCCTTACAGAAGCTTTTCAGTTTTATGATGTACCATTTATTAATAGTCAAACTCAGTGCCTACACTAATGGTTTTCTGTTCAGGAAGTTGTCTCTTATACCTATGCACTCAAGGCTACTCCCCACTTCCTCTTCTATTAGGTTCAGTGTATCTGGTTTTATGTTGAGATCTTTAATCAATTTATACTTGAGTGTTGTGCAGGGTGATAAACATGGAACAATCTCCATTCTTCTATGTGTAGAATTCAGTTATACCAGCACCATTTGTTGAAGATCCTTTATTTTTCCAGTGTTTATTTCTGGCTTCTTTATCAAAAACCAAATGTCCATATGTGTGTGCATTAATGTCTGGATGTTTGATTCAATTTCATTAATTGATGATTATGTTTTTATGCCAATTCCCTGTGGTTTTCATTACTATAACTGTTTAGTATATCTTGAAATTGGGAATTGTGATACCTCCAGAAGTTCTTTTATTGTTCAAGATTGTTTTAGCTCTACCCTGGGGTTTTTGTTTGTTTGTTTGTTTTTTCATATGAAGTTGAGTATTGTTTTATCAACGTCTGAAATTTGTTGGAATTTTTATGGGGATTGCATTGAATATATAGATTACTTTTAATAGGATGGCCATTTTTACTATATTAATCCTACTAGTCCATGAGCTTGTGAGATTTTTCCATTTTCTGATACCTTCTTCAACTTCGTTCTTCAAAAACTTCAAGTTTTTCTCATATAAGTCTTCCACTTTCTTGGTTAGTGTTACTCAAGATATTTCATATTATTTGTAGTTATTGTGAAGGTTATTGTTTTCATGATTTCTTTCTCAATCCATTTCTCATTTGTATATTTTAGTTAATCTTGTATCCAGGCACTTTAACAAAAGTGTGTATCAGATGCAGGTGTTCCCTGGCATAATTTTAGGGGTTGCTTGTGTATACTATCATATCATCTGCAAATAACTCTATTTTAACTTCTTCTTTCCTATTTGTATCCTCTTGTTTTCCTTCAGTTATCTTAATGCTCTAGCTAGAACTTCAAGTACTATAGTGAAAAGATATGGAGAGAGTGCACAGTCTTGTCTTGTTCCTGATTTTAGTGGAATTGCTTTAAGTTTCTATCCATTTAATTTGATGTTGGCTATAGGCTTGCTGTAAATTGCCTTTATTGTGTTTAGGCATATTCCTTGTATCCCTAATCTCTCTAAGACTTTTATCATGAAGGAGTGATGGATTTTTGTCAAAGGCTTGTTTTGAGCATCTGATGAGATGATCATGAGGGCTTTGTCTTGCAATTTGTTTACATAGTGAATTATATTTATTGATTTTTGCATTTTGAATCATCACGGCATCTCTGGGATAAAACCTACTTGATCATGGTAGATGATATTTTTGATGTGTTCTTAGATTTGGTTTGCCAGAATTTCATTGAATATTTTTGCATTTATGTTCATAAGGTAAATTGGTCTGTAATTCTCTTGCTTTATTGAATCTTTGTGTGGTTTGGGTATCAGGGTGACTGTGGCTTAATAAAATGAATTTGCCAATGTTCTTTCTGTTTCTACTTTGTGGAAAATTTGAGGACTGTTGCCATAGGCTCTTCTTTGAATGTCTAGTAGAATTCTGCTCTAAAACTATCTAGGCCCTAGGATTTTTTTGATTGGGATCCATTTAATGACTGTTTCTATTTCCTTAGTGGTTATAGGTCTTTTTAAATTGTTTACCTGGTGTTGGTTTAACTTTTATAAGTGTTGTATATTGAGAAATTTATCCATTTCTTTTAGATTTTCTAATTTCTTGTAACAAAGATTTTTAAAATATAATCTAATGATTCTTTGGGTTTCCTCCTTGTCTGTTGTTATGTCCTCTTTTTCATTTCTGATTTGTTAATTTTAATATTACTTCTCAATGTTTTGGTTAGTTTGGATAAGGGCTTGTCTATCCTGTTGATTTTCTCAAAGAATCAACTCTTCATTTCATTGATTCTCTGTGTTGTTCTTTTTGTTTCTATTTTATTGATTTCGGTTCTCATTATTATTATTTTCTGTCATCTATTCCTCTTAGATATGCTTACTTCTTTTTGTTCTAGAGCTTTCAGATGTGCTGATAAGAAGTTGCTAGTATGAGACCTCTCCATTATTTTATGTAGGCATTTAGCTATGCACTTTCTTCTTAGCACCACTTTCATTGTGTCCCATAAGTTTGGGTTTGTTGTGTGTACATTATCATTGAATTCTAGAAAGCTTTTAATTCTTTTATTTCTGTCTTGACCCAGTTTTCATTCAGTAGAGAGTTGGTCAGTTTCCATGAGTTTGTAAGCTTTCTCTTTTTTGATATACAGCTCTAATCTGTGGTAAACTGATAAGACACATAGGGCTATTTCAATTTTCATGTGTCTGTTGAGGTCAAGTATGTGGTCCATTTTGGAGAAAATTCTGTGAGGTGCTGAGAAGAAGGTATATTCTTTTGTGTTAAGCTGAAATGTTATGTAGATATCTGTTAGGTCCATTTGGTTTATAACATTTGTTAGCACCAATATTTCTCTGTTTAGGTTACCTGTCTATTGGTTAGAGTGGGGTATTGAAGTCTCCCATTATCAATGTGTGAGGATCAGTGTGTGATTTAAGCTTTAGTAATGTTTCTTTCATTTGAGGCATAGTTGTTAAGAATTGAAACATCATATTAGTGGATGTTTCCTTTGATAAGTATGAAATGTACTTCCTTTTGATTAATTTTGATTTGAAGTCTATTTTGTTAGATATTAGAATAGTTACACCAGCTTGCTTCCTGGTTCCTTTTGTTGAAAAATATTTTTCCGGCCTTTTATTCTGAGGTAATATCTATTTTTGATGTTGAGGTATGTTTCTTATATGTAGCAGAAGGATAGATCCAGTTTTCTCATCCATTCTGTTAGTCTGTGTCTTTATATTGGGGAATTGATATTGAGAGATATCAATGACCAGGGACTGTTAATTCCTGTTATTTTATTGTTGTTATTGTTGTTGCTGTTGCTGTGGTTGTTGTTGTTGTTGTTGTTGGTGGTGGTGGTGGTGGTATGTGTGTGTGTACATGCTTCCCTTCTTTTGGTTTTGAGAGTTTAAGTTTGTTATTTCCTTTATTTTCATGGATCTATATAGTCAACTTCCTTGGATTAGAGTTTTCTTTCTAGTACCTTCTGTAGGGCTGGATTTGTAGATAAATATTGTTTAATTTGAGTTTATTATGGAATATCTTGTTTTTTACATCTATGGTGATTAAAGGTTTTTCTGGGTATAGTAATCTGGGCTGGCAGCAGTGGTCTCAGAGTCTGCAAGTCATCTGTCCTTGCCATTTTGGCTTTTAGAGTCTCTACTGAAAAGTCAGGTATATTTCTAATAGGTCTATCTTCATATGTTATTCACATGGATGGTGGGGGAAGGGAGCAGAAGTCTGCTGGTGAGAGGTTTACCTGGACTTGTATCCCTGATTTAAGCAATGTTTAAGTTATAACAACATAAACTTCCTTGTAGGTGATATTCTTTTTGTATTCCTTTTTCTAAATTTAAAAGTGTAGTATAAAAGAAATGTGGATTTACTGTTTTCAGATTATTGCTGAAACCAGTGCATTTTCTTCACATTTTCACTAATACTTATCATTTCAAGTCTGTAAAATTGTAATTGAAATACATTATGTTGAGCACTGCAGTATTAAGTCACTGGCTGCGGAGAGAGGGAAAATCTGTATCCTGCACGAATGAGTGCCCACAGAAGTTGCCCAATATCACACATGGCCAGTCCTGGACACATGTACATGTGAGCAATACTAAATGGGCTCAGTAGGTTGTATACACATGTACGCATGTAGAGATATATGTAAATAATAATGTATATAATTAATAATTGAAGAAAAGTTCATGAACAAGGTAGAGAAGACAAAGACTGTGTTGAAAGGAAGTAGGAACAGTGGATACATTGCTCATGTATGAAGTATTTTTTATAAAAGTAAAATCAATTTATATACAAGAAATTGTTTCATAAAATAGCTGAAGATTATAAATAAGTGTACCTTAGATGGTTATTTTTAAGCATACATGTTAATATCATCCTTGAGTGAGTAGTATAGTGGCAAAAGAATAATATTGATCATTTCATAAACTTTCATTCAAGTTTAAGACTTATGAGAAAACTCAACCTCTATTTTTGTAAACATTTGTAAGAAAATAAGAGGGACCAAACAGTAGGTTGAATGTAATTAAAGTGTTTGAGTATTTTGAAAGTGAGATGTATATTTTAAGAGGAGTGAGGTTAGGGGACAGTATCATCAATCTATTATTGACTATCATGGCTCAAAGTATGAAGTTTTAGTCTGCAATAATTTTAATCATACTTTCAGAGAGTACTGGAAAAAAGGGTTTTGTTTTGTTTGTTTGTTTGTTTTCTTTTACTGATACACTACTCAAACAATGGATGTGCAAAACACTTTCCATGCAAAGGACACTAATTTTGTTTGCTTAAGCCAACATAAATGTCTCATGGGCATTGCAGTGTTCTGTGATCTAATACTTGGGAAAAGAGACTGGGAATTCCCAACACACAGCCCCAGCAAGCTGGCCATTCACCTACTTGTATTCACAGCTCTGGATTCAGTTTCAAGACCCTGTGTCAATGAATAAGATAGAGAATGATCTAGAAAGACACAGTAAATCAACATAATTGGGCACATGCATGAACATGAGTGTATACTCAGACATTTGTGAACATTCATACACAATTGTGGTGGTATTGTGTTCCCCAAAATATTGTGTACCTTAATAAACTTATCTGGGGTCAGAGACAGAACAGCCACAATGTTAAACAGAGGTTAGGGAGTGGTAGCACCACACCTTTAATCCTAGCATTCCAGAGGCAGAAATCCACGTGTTCAAGGATACACCCAAGCATGGTGACCAACGCCTTTAATCCCAGAAAGCAAGTCTTTAATCCCAGGGAGTGGTAGTAGAAAGCAGAAAGGTATGTAAGGAGTGAGGACCAGAAACTAGAGGCATTTGCCCTAGAGAGGCATTTGCCCTAGAGAGGCATTTGCCCATAGAGGCATTTGCCCTGGAGAAGCATTTGGCGTGGGTAAGCATTTGGCCTGGTTAAGCATTCAGGCTTTTGAGCAGCAGTTCAGCTGAGAGTCATTTGGATATGAGGACTCAGAGGCCTCCAGTCTGAGGAAGCAAGACCAGCTGAGGATCCGGCGAGGTGAGATAGCTGTGGCTCGTTCTGTCTCTCTGACCTTCCAGCATTTCACCCTAATACCCGGCTCAGGTTTGATTTTTATTAATAAGAACTTTTAAGATTCATTCTACACACAATATATTGGGGTACATAATATATCACCATAGTTTCCACAAAGATTCTAATAACTAAAGTTTACATATTCATTCTACTTCAAATGGGAGATTTATAAACAATTTTCTATTTAAAATTATATTTCTCAGCATCTGATATTACTAGATCAAAACCATCTCTTTTGAGAAAACCATTTCTTTGTAAACATTTTCTCTTCAGAATAGAGAACTTCCATCACATGGGCTGATAAATTCTTAGGTCAGAGGCCAGTGAAGTAGTGTAGTGTTTAAAAGCACTGGATATGCAAACCTGGTGACATTATTTTGTTTCTTAGAACCCACAAAAAAAAGTAGAAGGAGAGAATTGACTCCATAATGTTGTCCTCTTACCGACCACGTGTGTCTATACACACCACACACACACACACACACACACACACACACACACACACACACACACCCCACTCAGATACCTGATGGTAACAAACTTGTTTAAATCCTTTTTTTGAATAATTAAGGAAATGTGTAATTTTTTAGTCAGTCATATCAGTGGGTACTGATTTTAGTGGAAATATGTATGATAGTGAAAACCTCAGATGACAAAGATCAAAATATTTATCATCCATTATTTCCTTTATTTCCTTTGGCAGGTCCTTCTGTGTTTAATATTAAGTAAGAGTTGAATAAATAGTTGTAGAATATCCATGAAAAACAGTTGTTAAAGAAATTTTGCCAGAAAGTGACTGTTTTACATAGTTGCTATTCCTTAAAATAATGAGGGAATTAGATTTTTATTGAGTCAAGAATATAACAGTTAAGTAAAGTTAAGACACTTTTACTTAACAAAAATAACTCATTATTGTGACAGCATCACTGTGGTTTTATTACTTGTTATTATTTTTTTCTTTCTTTTTATTTATTCAATGTATCTTTCACATCATGCATCTTGATCCCATTTATTTCCTGGCCCCTTTGCATCTGCCCTCTGTCCCTGCAAGCCCTCCCCCAAAATAAAACAAAATTTAAGAGAAAAAAATAAAAAAGGAAAAAATTAAAAATCCCATCATGGAAGCTGCAGTGTGACACAGTGAGTCACACAGTAAACCCCTTTGTCCATGTATCTTTACTTGAAAGTGTTTATTGCAAAGAGTCATTGGTCTGTTTTGAGGCATCTGGTTTCTACTAAACCATTGATGCTGGGCCCTCACTGAGACTCTTCTTGGATATCTTATTGTTGCCCTGTGTTGTGGAGATCCTGTAGCTTTGGGTCTGTGGGTCAGGCCCCTTCACTTGCCCCAGCAGATCATAGATGGTCTGGATGTTGGGGTGGGAGGCCTGGGCAGCTGCAGGGTTGGTCAGCCTGCCAGTTCTCCCCTGTTCTCACTTCCAGGGTGAGCTCTCCAGCATTGCCCCAGCTAATTCACCCTTGCAGCAATGAGCACGGGATGGGGCCAGTTCTCTTGCTTTCACACCCTCAGGGGCAGCTATCCCTCACCTACACCATCAGGGCCAGCTCTACTGTGTTGCAGGGGCCACTTCCTGAGTGCTGCAGCTGGTGAGTGGCAGGGATAGCCCTCCCATTCTTATGACTGCAGGGTCAGCTCCTCCATCTGTCTCAAGCATTGATGGGTTGGGGGTGGGAGGGAGGGCATCTCTCCTCTGCCCATGCCACCATATGTCAGGTGAGTAATGAGGACAGCTTTCCCTTGCTAACAACATTGGGGCTGTGTCACCCATACCTCTATCAACAGGGCCAGGTCTGCTGTGTTGCCTAGGTGAAAAGCAGGGCCTGCTTTACAGTTTGTTGCAGGTGGCAAGGGGGAAGGTCATCTTGCTTGTCTGTTGCAGGAAGTAAGGGGCATGGGTGAAAAGGGGCATCTCTCCCCTACACACTCTGCCTCATGACAGAAGAGTCGTGGGGACAGCTCTCCCATGCTTACAACTGTGGGGCTGGCTTGTCCACACCTCACCTAACAGGATTGGCTCTGTTGTGCTGCCCTGGTGAGATGCAGGGCTTGTTCTCTTGAGTGTTGCACCTGGTGGGAATCAGGGCCAGCTCTCCTGCTCTTATGACTACAGGACCAGCTCTCCCACATGCCTCAGGTGTTGATGGGTGATAGGGGGAAGGGCATCTCTCCCAGGCCCATGCAGCCATATGGCAGATGAGGGGTGGGACTAGGAATCCTGTGCTCACTATTCCAGGGCTGGCCCACCCACACGTCTGCCAATAGGGTTGGCTCTATTGTGTTGCCCAGGTGAGGTGCAGGGCCTGCTCTTCTGAGTGTTGCAGCTGGTGGGGAGCAGGGACAGCTCTCCTGCTCTTGTGACTTCAGGGCCAGTTTTCTCACCTGTCTCAGGCATTGATGGGCAAGAGGGTAAAGGCATCTTTCACTCACCTATGCCACCACAAGACAGATGAATAATGGTAAGAGCTCTCTCATGCTCACAACTTCGGTGCTGGCTCACTCACACCTGTGCCAACAGAGTTGGCTCTATTGTGCTGCCCTGGCTAGGAACAGGGCTTTTCTCTCCTGAGTGCTGCAGCCCGTGGGGTCAGGGACATTTTTCCACTCTTGTTACCTCAGGGTCAGCTCCCCCAGCTGCCTCAGGGGTTTATGGGGAGTTGTCTCTCCCCCGCCCAAGCTGCCAGTAGTTGTTATTCCTGATGCACAATTTCAAATCCTTATTTTTCTATTTATTCTTCAATTCAATTAAAATGTAATTTTAGTTTAAGTCATCTTCAAGACATTGTAACTATAGTTTGAGTTAACAAGAAATAGATAAAATGAACTTCCTTAATTTCTTCAATATAAAAGCATGAGAGAGGAACTTGTATTAGTATATTTTGTTGATTATTTTGCTTTTATTCATATTGTGGTTAGGGACTCTAAGCCAACAATATACTTATCTGGGGAAAGATGTCTAAATCACTTGCTGTTTTAAAGCTTTAATAGCTTGTTCCTGCACTTGCCTGAACCCATTGAACATATATATCTAGGAAAAATAGCTGGGATATAAATAATACTTATTATTTATAGTAATACAAATAAATAATATTCCACTTTCTTTTCTTATTATATCCTGAAGGTGACTTACATTTCAGAGACATACTGTAGAAGTCTCCTTCTTCACCCTACATCATGATTAGTATAACGTCTTAGTAATATATGTATGAGATATAAGACAGCTAGATGTCTCCTAATCTTGATTCTTTTTGTTTCAGTGTGAGCTCTGAGAACCTCTTTTAGGAATCAAGTACTATTAAAATGTCAATGACATGAAAATTTTTAATTGATTAAAAATGACTTTCAGTTTAGAATAAGAAGTATGCATTTTGTCACCTATCCTGGAAGTGAATATTGATTTGAATGAAAATGGTCCAGATCAATTGGCATAATGTATGTGAAGTTCCTTGCATAGTATTTGAGGCAAACTATCAGGATGTTAATGGTAATGTTTGTATTTTCTTCATTTATATTGATGGTTCAGAGAGTTAAGACTACAGGAAAGGCATGATATATACATAGTTTTTAATGATCACATAACATCAGTGATGTGAATCTTACCAAAATTGTGAAAAAAAACTATCTGAATACATATCAGACTCCTGAGAAGGCAGGGAATTCTAAACTCAAATTCAATTTACTTGGTATTAGTTTCATGTTTTGGGGATCTAGAGAGAATTCCTTTTTCCTCTTATCACACCATAATATGTATTTAAGTTGCCTCTGATTTATCTGTCGACCTATATATCTTCCATCCTCTAACGTATTTTTCTATTTATTCATTCATGCCATGTTGTACCAATAGACATTTATCATTCACCCATCTGTTGCTTAACATTTGGTTTAACAAAAAAGAAGCTGAATGAAAAAACACAAATGAATCCTATTTCATAACTGCTAAAAAATATTCTTTAAATCACAACAGCTTCCTAATTAGATGACACTATTTTTGCATTGGCATAGCTTAAGTGAAATAAAAAGACAAACATAAGTGTCAGTCTTGGCACAGTATGATAAGCGTCTTTACTCAGAGTGAATTGGAATATGAAAAAAGATTGATTTTCTAACAACACATATATTCATTTTTAAAGTTGAGTCTACTATCAATATAAAATCCAATTCAAAGCAATATTTTCTGTTTTATATCAAATACCAACTAAGAAAATATCAACATCCAATAACTCAAATGAAAAGCCATTAATTATTAATAGCAATAACTTGGAGGCAATATTAAAAGATCTTCAACAATCTAAAGAAAATGCCTACTTTTTAACAAAGAAAGAAATATATGTCAAATTTTCATTAATTTAAAAGAATGAAAATATGGTACTCCCATTCTAATACGTACAAATTCTTTATGCAAAGAATGGATGACAGAAAAATAGGAACCTCTCAAAAGTCAAGGAAAATAAAATTTAAAATATAAAAAACATGTACCAGACATACTGTCATTATAGTAAAAATACAATTCTTACAAAACACAAATCCAATGTAATTTTAATGCATTCCTTTAATCCCAGCATTTGGAAGACAGGGGCAGGCAGATGCCAGAGTTTGAGGCCAGCCTCATCCACAGAGCAAGTTCCAGAACAGTCAAGACTACAGAGAGAGAGAGAGACCCTGCAATAACATTAGATAAGTAGAGAGTTATGGAAAGTATATTATTTTAGAAAATGTAAATTTTTGTGGGATTTTCAATATTTCTGAATAAATATCACTGCCTTCATTATTCAGCCTTCCAATGAATCACTTCTCTTCCTGAGCTTCATGCTGATGATATTTAGGAAACTGAACTCAGCACTATGTCTCATCGGTCATCCCTTTCTGTAATTATTCAAAGCATCATGGGCAAAGAGATGACTCAGAAGTTAACAGTAATTGCTGCTCTTGCAGAGGACATGGGTATGGTTCTAAGCACCTACTTAATTACACACCCATCTGTACTCCAGTCCTAGGAGATCCAACAATTTATTGTCTCTGGGGCTTTTTGCATGCATGTGGTACACACAAACACACACATAAACAAAAAATAAATAAATAATATACTTAATTAAAACTTAATATTATATCACTGTTCACTAATTTAGAAAGCAGAAATGATCATGTGAATATATGAGTATGTGGATCCACTGAGGTGTGTCATAGAAATACAATCATTGAATGGCAAAAGTACATCTCATTGTATATATTTTTCCTGGTTTACAAATGTAAACTGTCTATACTGAGGCATTTTAGATAAAGAAAACCTGAATATAGTAACCTTTTAGTTTTTGACAGAGGCATCAACCCTATATCTAGTAAAATATAGTAAAAACATAAGTCATTTAATCTGGCTAAAGTGCCTGAGATGTAATGCTGCATATCATTTCTTTTGAATCTTAAAGTAAATTTTCTAGAGCAAGTCTTGTAAAATTTTTCATGGAAAGCAATCATCAAGTAGTAGCAAGTGATTCTTTCGGCTTATTATTACATTATCACTTAAGAATTATAATTGTATTTTAATATCTCAGATTTGTGTTCATGATATGGAACAAAAAGTTGATGTACTAAAAATTACTAAGGAGTAAAATTAATTAATTGATTATAATTATCAATAAATGTACTACATGTGCTCAGAATATGACATGGTAGATAACATTTACAGAGAATATATATAGAAATAAAAAAATTAAAACATACTGTATATGTGTATTTTTTTATTATGGTGGAAGATTAGCAACAGGAACAGGTGGTTCGCAAGTCACATTCCTACTCCTAATTCAGATTAAAAATCATCATGTAGTGATCACAGTGAAATATTTAACTTATGTTCTGTGTCAGTAATATTTTGTACTCTGAGCTTCAGTGCTTTTCTATTAAGGAAAGTGGAAATTTGAAGGGTAAATATAAGTTGGGAAAGTCAGATTATGATAATTAGGGATAATTCACCTTACTTAAAATAAATACATAATTGACCTTAATAATGGAGGTATAAATATGAGGGTAATTAATTTGTTAATGGCCCCTGTGTTCCCTAATTTCTCTCTATAAACTTAGCATCTGCTCATTAATTAATTTCAGTGGCTTCTAGTAGCTGTATCATATTTTCTGGAACTCGGCTTTTATTGCATTTGAGGCATTTAAAGAAGCTGAAGAGATGATTTCTCACATGAAATGGTTCATAGTTTTAGATGAAAACACATTTACTTTTCTCTTGCATGCTGTGCAATATGTTTCTCACTTAAGATATCCCTATAGGAGAGAATTTATAAGTTCAAATTATTCTGAAAATAACACAAAGATTAGAAAGAACCTTTTTAAAAGTATATGCTGTCACTAGGCATGGTGACTCACAACTGTAACCCCAAAACTCACTATGTCTTGGCAAGTGAATTGCAAATAGTCTCAGGTTAACCAAGGCTGCTGAGTGGATACCTTGAAGCAATAAGAATCAAGGAAACAATTTTTAAAACACTATACTTTACAGAAAAAAAATAGAGAAGAGAGCTAAAAAAATTAGTTCTAAGTATAAGCAACCTGTGCTTAGCAGTATAATTTAAATGACTTGTTAACAATAGAGAAACAAAATACTGCTATAAAATGGAAAATAACACTGAATAGAAATCACCATGCATTCAATATCAGAGCCATAAATGTCCAGAAATATGATTTATACCTGATCTTACATGCAGTAAGATGGACAAAAAGAATATTTTAAAGCCTATCAGAATCCAGTGTGGTAAGAACATTTAGAATCATATGTTCCACCTTCATACTCAGCCAAGCAGCCTAGTCTATAAAATATCATTTTTGTTACAAAAATTATTTAGTGACAAAGTTGGTCAAATAAAAATCAAAACAATTTGTTAAATGCCTCAAACACTACTTGTATATTGTATAAATAAATTGTGAGAATCAGGCTGTACCTTACTCTAAGTTACACCACGTTGTGTAAAACTGACTTCAGCTGTGCCTTTGTAGATGAATTTCTAAATGGTCTTATTAAATAAAAAACATGGAGCCAGAAATTTGGGTTAAAGCCTTAGAGAGATCAGAGAAATACGGAAAGCCACCAGCTAACCTCACCCCACCAACTCTTTAGCTTCCAAAGAGCACAACTTCCTGTCTACCCAGGTTTATATGCCTTGTTTTTCTGCCATCTCATTGGCTCTTAGCCCAGCTACCTCACTTCCTCTTCCTACACAGCTCTGTCACTGTCTGTCTGTCTGTATAGATCTCCAGGTCTTTATGGTTGGTACTGGGATTAAAGATGTGTGTCACCACGCTTGGCTCTGTTCCCTAGTATGATCTTGAACACACAGAGATCCTGCCTGCTAAGGGATTAAAGGCATATGCTGCCTGAGTTCTTTGTTTACTTAAAATTGCTGGTCTTTTCTCCCTGATCTCCAGGCAAGCTTTATTTATTAAAGCACAAATAAAATATCACCTTCTGGCATTGCATACACTGGCCTTTCAGGAGGAAACTTCAAACACATTTCAATTCAGTTTCTGTGTGTCCTCTAACCAAAGTGTATGATGTCTTCAGCAATTGAGTCTTACCATCTAATTGTGGTGGGCAATAGCCTTTATTGTTTTGTGAGATTCTGGACACTCTTTGGCTCACAATTCATAGGGAGTTTTCAAGCAGCTATCCTTGTGTTTTTCATTTAAAAACCTGTGACTTCTGGGAGCATCAGCATTATCCTACCACATAAAGTACCTTTGGCATGTGTGTGTGTGTGTGTGTGTGTGTGTGTGTGTGTGTGTGTTTATGTGTGTGTTGTTGTGTGTGTGTGTGTAATTAACTAGACTCTAAAATAGTATATTTTGCATGGATTATTCATACATCATTTGTTTATGTTAACGCTCCCCACCTCTCTAGCTTTCTCCCATCCTCCGATTCCTTTATCATTCCTCTTTCATTAGCATTCTCATTCTCACTACTTTCATGTCTAATATATGTCCTCCTTATCCCTTGTATCCTTTCTTACTTCCTGAACTATATTCCAACCAAAACATAAATATAAAATTTCAAAGCTAGAGCCCAAACATTAGAGAAAACATAAAGTAATTGAACCACTCTTAACCAAAAAGCTATTTGGAATTATCACCAGCCTGAAAAGGGAAATTCAGTTTTCAACAATGGAATATCACTAGGTATATCAAGTCCACTCCAGGGCAGGTCCCATGCTAATGATTAGTTAGCTAACATAAATCTAACTCAATGAAATTTTTATTCTTATCGACTTTTTGTCTCACATTATTTTGTTTGGATATTTTTGTCTATCTTTTTTTTTAGTTTATCTGCTTTGATTTTTTTGATTTTGTGGGTTTTTTCTTTTTCTTTTTTAAAGCAATGAGAAATAAGATGAATTTGGATGGGCAGAGAGATGGAAAAGATATGGGAGGAACTGGGGGAGGGAAAAGAATATAGATAAAATGTATGAATATTACTATATGAACTCAGTGGGTTATATTTAGGAATATATATGTATATACAGTAAATATATACCTGCAATAACAATTAATGAAAAAAGATGACATGAATCTTAAAAAGAGCAGGAGGGGTATAGGGGAGAGTTTGGAGCAAAGAAAAGGAAGGGAGAGATGTACTTAAATTATAGTCTCAAAAGTTTTTGAGACTATAATTTAATTGAGACTATAATTTAAGTATGAAACAATTTGTATGAAGTAGTTTGAATAAAAATAAAATGAAAGAGTTACATATAATAAATACATTTGAAGAAAAATCATATAATATTATAGAATGAATATATTACTCTTGAACTGTTTTGGTTTCCTTTTGGTTTGGTCTGGAGTTTTTTGTCTTTTCTTTCTTTTTGAGACCAAGTCTTGTACTGTATCCCAGCCTGGCCTGGCCTGGCCTGAACCTCAGGCTCATTCTTCCTCAGTCATCCAAGTGCTAGAATTAAAATATTCCACCATGAAAATATACTAATATGTGGTCAAATTCAGAATGCCAACAAAGCAGAAGGTCTTTGACAGCATGTTTTCCGATTTTAGTATTGTCATGGAGTCAAAGGTTATGACTGAAACCATAATTCTAACCTAATCTACTTCTTAATTGTAAGATTGAATTTTAATCATTTATGACAGTGCTTCAAGTCTTAGTTATTTTCAAGCTAGATGAATTCTAGATTTCTCATGCATATTCTTCCATTTGTCTATCATACTATTTGTTTTTCCTTATAGTTAGCATCATCTTTAATCATGCTTCAACATTCTCTCCTACATTTAATAAAAATAAGAAACAATAAATTATCAAATATTGTATTTTCACTAAGTAACTCCAACACTGAAAATAGTTTTAAAATCATGTTTGAGCCTTTCATTCTCCCTGGTCATTTAAATTTTCTCATGCGTTATTTTTTGATACCCTAATTATTTTCTTGCTAATCTCTGAAAAACTACTTTATGGAAATAACCTTAATAATTCCATGGTGCTGAAAACTTTACAGTGTCCTAGTAATAAATGATGATGCCAAAGCTCTTCCTAAAGGAAGGAAATACTTGCAAGGTATATATATTTGGCTAAGGATGAATATCTAGAACATACAAAGAACTAAACTTAAGGAAAACCTTCAGTTAAAACTGAGCTAAGAACTGAAAACAAAGTTGCCAAATGAAAAAATACAGCCAACAAGTTATCAAAAATATAATTGTAGGTATCAGAAATTTGAACCATATTTATTTCATTAGTCTAAATGCATGTTTGGCTAAAAGCATACAGAACATGAGGATTTCATTTATAAGTACATGTGGTGGTATGTATTCCCCAAAATATTGTGCACCCTAATAAATTTATCTGGGGTCAGAGAACAGACAGCCACTAGATACAGAGGCTAGAAAATGGTGGCACTCATGTGTAGATGTAACCGACCGCCTTATTAAATAAGAAACACAGAGCCAATGTAAAGGTGAAAGCCCAAGAGGTCAGAGCTAGAAGCCTTACCCGCTTTCTGCCAGCTAGACTCTCCCGCCAAGAGACTTCCCTGAAAAGGGAGTTTCTTCCTGTGCGGTTGTCTTATAAAGAGTTCTGGTTCTTCCTTCTCATTGGTTGTGAACCCAACTACGTGGCTGTCTCGTCACGGCCTCTCTGTACAGACCTCCCAAGTTTTCTATGGTTGGTATTGAGATTAAGGGCGTGTGTCTCCAATGCTAGCTGTATCCTTGAACACACAGAGATCTACCTAGCTCTGCTTACCAAGTGCTGGGATTAAAGGCGTGCACCACCACCGCCCTGGCTTTCGCTATGGCTTGCTAATAGCTCTGACCCCTAGGCAACTTTATTTATTAACATACAAATAAAATCACATTTCAGTACAAATAGAATACCACTATACTCATGCCTTTAATCCTAGCATTCCAGAGGGAGAGATCCCTCTGGATCTCTGTGAGTTCAAGGCCACACTGGAAACAGCCAGGCATAGTGACACACACCTTTAATCCCAGAAAGCCAGCCTTTAATCCCAGGGAGTAGTAGTAGAAAGCAGAAATGTAAATAAGGCGTGAGGACTAGAAACTCAAGGCATTTGGCCTGGTTAAGCATTTGGCTGGTTAAGCATTCAGGCTTTTGAGCAGCAGTTCATCTGAGAGCCATTGGGATGAGAACACAGAAGCATCCAGTCTTAGGAAACAAGACCAGCTGAGAAGTTGGCCAGGTGAGGTTAGCTGTGGCTTGTTCTGCATCTGATCTACCAGCATTCACCACTATAACTGGCCTCAGGTTTGTTTTTATTGATAAGACTCTCTAAGATTCATGCTACAAGTACATGACTATATTTAATTCTATAATGTTTAACAGAAATACAAGAAGTGTATAATAATGTATTACAAATCAATAAAAGCTGTAAATAATTTATATTTACATATACATTTATATCTATATTTATGGGGGCATGCACATACAACAGATACACAAATACTTTATATAAAGAAGTGTATACATAGCTCCCAATGTAATAAAGGGCTTTTACCTATTGGTAAATAATATGAACAAACTTTATCACACATTAATAATGCATAGTTTGTGATTTACAATCAGGTCCTATAAAATGGAGTGTTTATTTGAATGTTTGACTAGCATTCTAAAAATGCAATGCTTCTAATAATTTTTAGTTCCTAAATTATTTTCAGTTCATTTGCTGTGTTAGAATTTTGTGACATGTTTTGGTAGGACTTTATTCTTTAGAATTCTTTCTGAAAAATTCAATTTAATCTTTGTTGAAACAATTGCTTTCATTTTCATATTGGGTTGGTTACCATAAGATTGTAATGAAACTAAGTATATCAATAGTGAGTGCAACTGATATCGATGTCTGTGAACACTCAATTAATTTTATCTGAAAACAAAACACATTTTGGCAGCACAAATAAGGGGACATACTATAAAGTAGAACCCTGTTGTAAGGTAGTTGACCATATACAGTTTAGAAGATCATAAAATCACTATGTTTCAGTTGATGAGAGAACAATATGCTTTAATTCAATGATTTGATTGCATAGATATGTGTCAGAACTTTCTAATTTATTAATATGGAGTATTTTGCCATATCTGAAAAAGGCATCCAACTAATGACATGTTCACTACTATTTAGCACTGTGTTTACAAACAGGGTTTGGATGACTTCAACATCTCAAGAAATTAGTTCACTGTCTGTTACTTGAATGGTACCTGATAGCAGCAGTATCCTGTAATAACAGCAAGCAAAGTATTGAATGAAATGCAATACATGCAATTTTAGTGCAACTAATCTCAATACATATCAAATTTTCATTAGCAGAATAAACACATATTTTTGATTCAGTAAATTTAATGCTATGTATATTTTACCACAACAAAAAAGACAGACAATTCAATGTCATTTCCTCCAATTTTGATTATATCCTCTGAAACTAGAAATGATATTTTTGCAAAGATATGAATAGAAAAAATATAGACTCACTGATTTAAATGGAAAATCTTAAACTATCTTTCACTTATTACTTCAAAGAAAAGTGAAGTTTTATCTTTGATTCCATCAATTATTTTATCCACATGGGACAGAAATGTGTTTCCTAAGAGGAAGAGTCCCAAAACTTTATTATACTGAAAGTAATATAAAAAAGCCTTCTTAAAAACTTCAATAATGGCAATTGGTTCAGAGAGAGAACACAAACATCTGATTTATTTCTTTTTAGGAGTGAGGTCACTTATAAAAGCATTTGTTTGATGATAACACAATACATTAAGAGACATAGTGAAATGAAAATTTCTTTTTAATCATATGAAATTAATTTTTATTATTTCTTTGGGAATTTTTAAAAATGTGTTTTGCTTATATTCATGCCTCCCCCAACTCACTCCAAATTCACCCCCTTCCCTTTCTATCCCATTTCATGTTCTCATTTTTTTTTCAGCAAGTCAAAATTGTGCTGAAATATATATTCATTCCTGGATGTGTGGCCTTCCACTGGAGCCAAGTTACTTACTCCTAAAGAAAATTGACTTTCCCAGTACTGAGAATATCAATTTCTTTTAGTTCTTTGGCTAGGGATGGGACTTAATGTCTGCCTCCCTTCTCCATGCTAGGATTTCTGTTGTTATGATGAAACATCATGACAGAGGATACTTATGAAAGAATTTATTGTGGCTTATGGTTCCAGAAAGTTAGAGTCCCTAACAGCTCGATAGCCTGATAGCCTCTTCAATTGCAAACACACACACACACACACACACACACACACACACACACACACACAGAGAGAGAGAGAGAGAGAGAGAGAGAGAGAGAGAGAGAGAGAGAGAGAGAGACTAGTAATTGTGCTAGGCTTTTTGAATCTCGAATATGTAGCTACCTGTTACATATTTCCTCCAGCAAACTTACACCTCCTAAACTTACCCAAACATTGCAATCAACTGGAGACCAAGTATTTAAATGAGTGAAACTATGAGGGGCATTTATCATTCAAACCACCATCATCTGACTTGAGCTTCACAGGGTTTGAGCATACTGTCACAAGTACTATAAGTTCATATTGTATGTGCAGCTGCCCTGTTGTGTCCTGAAAATACTGTTTCCTTGTAGTCAGCCACTGCCTCTGGCTGTCAAAATGTTTGTCCTTTAATCTCTAATAATTCCTGATCCTTGAGAGGAGGGATATTGTATAGATGCCTGTAGTTAGGGTTTTCCTGCCTGGCCCACAATCAGGCCAAATCTCTGTCGCCCGCCAGTCCCACAGCCGTTCAGACCCAACCAAGTAAACACAGAGACTTATATTACTTACAAACTGTATGGCCCTGGCAGGTTTCTTGCTAACTGTTCTTATATCTTAAATTAATCCATTTCTATAAATCTATACCTTGCCACGTGGCTCGTGGCTCTTGGCTTACCGGCATCTTCACATGCTGCTTGTCATGGCGGCGGCTGGCAGTGTCTCTCTCACTCAGCTTCCTGTTCTCTCAATTCTCCTCTCTGTTAGTCCTGTCTATACTTCCTGCCTGGCCCCTGGCCAATCAGTGTTTTATTTATTGACCAATCAGAGCATTTGACATACAGACCATCCCACAGCACCATCTAGAACTAAGCAACCTATAGTCTTTTTTTATCTGAACATTGGCCAGTTATGGGTCTGTATGTTAATCACCATCTACTACAAATAGAAGATTTTCTGATAAGGATTGAGAGATACATTAGTATTTGGGTATAAAGATAAGTCATTATGTGTAAGTTTAATACAATGGCCATTTAGCAGAATTATAGTAGCAGGTTCTCCACTAGAGTCTATGACCTGTCTCACCACAGATTCTTAGACCAACAGTAGTCAGGTAGGGATGCCATTCTATGGAACAAGACATAAACCCAATGAGAATATGGTAGGTTATAAGATGTTTATGCCTCTATCATGGCAAAGAGAATGTTTTCTTATGACAGCCATTATTGGAGCTTGTAAGGTTCACATCTGGGTAATATTCATGATTATATTTATCCTCATAGTGTATATAACAATTCATAGCTCTAGGAACACTAGCCAGTAGGGATGAAATGACTAAGTCAGTATCAGCTTGATATCTCCACATTCTCTCACTCAAGTATGTGGTGTCTTTAAGAAATAGGATCTTACCTTCAAGTTCTGCAGGTTAACCAACAGCACTGCCAATGCTTTTTAATATTGGGGGCAGATCTAAGGTACCTCACTGACCAACAAGTCCAAAATAAGTAATATTGTCCTGAAACTGAACTTTTTATTAGCTAGCTTGTGCTATTTATTAGTGGCATTGTATGATTTTGGTGGTTTGAATGAGAATGGCCTCTATAGACTTAAATGTTTGACTACTTAGTCTCCAGTTTATGGAATTGTTTGAGAAGGATTATGAGATTTGACCTTGTTAGAAGAGGTGTGTCATTTGGGAAGACTTTTGGATTTCAAAAGCCAGTGACCTTCCAGCTAGTTCTCTACCTCATGTTTATGGATTAAGATGAAATCTCTATTACTGTTTCAGTTCCATTCACGCCTGCCTGCCTGCTGCCATGCTCCCCACCATGGTGGGCATGGACTCTAACCTTATTGAAACATGAGCTGTACATTAAATGATTTCTTTTAGAAGTTTCCTTGGTCACACTGTCTTAGCATAACAATAGAAAAGTAACTAAGATATAGGATAATTGTATTTTAAATAGCAGTAGGTAGTACATAGAATTAGGTGGTAAGTAGGTTTACCTATGACTTTTATCAAAACTTATTTAGTGTGATTTATCCCTCTCTGTGTTCCCTATTGACCTCACTGGCTATCAACCAAAAGAGATAAACCATTTCTGGCACTGAGTTTTTTTATTTGTTAGCTTCTGGTATCTAGTATGGCCATGGTTGTCCTGTAATGGGGTAATTCTATTTGATTTCTTTTTTATATATGTATATGTATATATTTTAAGAAGTTTCTACAGTAGTAGATATACCTATGACTTTTTCAAAATTTCTATAGTGTTAGTTATCCATGCTCATATTCTTTCCCAAACCCTCCTCTCCCAATTCCTCACCTTATTTAACCCCTCCTGTTCTATTATGAAATCTTTGTACCACAGTATTCTATCTCCCATCTCTATAATCTTCTCACATATTCCCTTACTAATTTCATGGCCTCTATTTTTTATTACTCTTTCGTATTCCAAATGGAATACATATAGCTGAAGATTCAAATCTAACATTCAGAAATGATATAAAACATGCAAAATTTTTTCTTTCTCAGTCTGGATTACCTCACTCATAATAACTATTTCCAGTTCCATTCTTTCCCTGTGTGTTTTATTATTTTATTCTTCTTAACATCTGAATAATATTTCAATATTTAAATGTACCATATTTTCTTTATTTATGTTTATGAGTTGATGAATGTCTAGGTGGTTTCCATTTCCTGCCTATTGTGAATAGAGCATCAATGAACATAAAGGAGAAGTTATCTCTACAGAATGATATAGAGTTCTTCAGGTATATGTGTAGGTTACTTAAATGTAGATCTATTTCTAGCTTTTTTGTGCAAGGTCCACTCTGATTTTCATAGTGGCTACACTAGTTTGCACTCCCAATAGCAGTAAAGAAATGTTCCTATTTTTGTCCACTAATACCATCATTTATCATTATAAAACAGTAAAGTTATGGAATAAAGCAAACCTTTTGATCATTGTAATAGAACTAAAGACCATACATAAGTCCATAATCAAGTATCCAAAATACCAAAATTAAGTATCCAATAAATACCTGATTTTGTAAAAGAAGACTTCAATAAACGCACGTTATATTTTGAACAAATGGTGCTGATTAGTCTGGGTGTATACATGTAGAAAAATGCACTTTGTTCCTTTTCTGTCGCTTACACAAATTTCAACTCCAAACGGACATGAACTTCAACATTAAACCTGATAGCTTGAATATGGTAGAGGAGAAAATGCAGGATATATTTGAACCCATGGCTACATAAAAGACTTCCTAAAAAGGATCCTGACAGTGCAGACATTAAGACCAACAATTAATAAATGGTTCCTTGCTGTGACCAGAACGGCTGTGAGCAGCACATGGACCTGGAAAGGAGCATAATGGTAGACAGAGATACAAGATTCTGTTTACTTCAGGAATGAACCATTTTTGTTTCTCCACAACTACTTGCATAGCCTTCAGCTAGTTACTAAAGATAGTGTTACAAACAGAGCTTGAGCAAACAATCACTGGATTCCCTTATCAGAGTTCTTCCTTTTGGACTTCCCCCAACCTTGTGGTCTTATTGCCTGAGGACATTTTTCCTAGGCCTTATCTCATGGCTTCAGTTTTCCACAGTGTCTGTAGCTTTCTATTCTTATAGCTACATCTGATTCTGAGTCTGAGTTTGTGCCCAAGCAAGGAACTACATGTCATCTGGACTCATGAACCTAAAAACTTTGGTACAGAAATATACACCAAGCCGGGCGTTGGTGGCGCACGCCTTTAATCCCAGCACTCGGGAGGCAGAGCCAGGTGGATCTCTGTGAGTTCGAGGCCAGCTTGGGCTACCAAGTGAGCTCCAGGAAAGGCGCAAAGCTACACAGAGAAACCCTGTCTCGAAAAACAAAACAAAACAAAACAAAAAAGAAATATACACCAATATTTAAACAAAGAAACAGCCTACAGAATGAGAAAAATAATTAGCAATTAACACCAGAGGGGTAGTAGCTAGAATATACAAAGAACTCAAAAAATTAAACATCAAGAAAACACCCTAATTTAACAAATGTGAGATGTTATTGAGCATAGAACTTTCAAAAGATGAAATATAAATGGATGAGAAACATTTTTTTAAAATATTCAACATCCTTTACCTAAAGAAAAATGTAAATTAAAACTATTTTGAGAATTCTTACTCCCGTAAAAAAAAAAAAAACTAAGATTAAAAAAAAGATAATGACATATCAAATTCTTTTGATGTCAAATGCTTTAATTTTTAAATGCTCAAAATATAGAAAAGTGGAAAGCTATTAATAATTATTCAAGGAACTAATAAAATTTATTAATGTAATATTTTAATCTGATGTAATTGATAAACTTAATATGAAAAATATAGAATAATTGTGCTTATGATTGGAGTTTTCATATTAATACTATGTAGACCATAAGGATAGTAGGTACAGATAGATAGATGATATTGATAGATGGAGATATAGATGATAGAGAGATAGATAGAGATAGATGCAAATCATTTGGACCCAGGTACAAACATATTTGTAAATACAAGCATGAAAAATCACTCATTTCCTGAGTTTTCTGTCATCTACAGTGAATACTTACTGAAAGAATGAAAAACATTTAGAACTCTCTGTGAAGTAATAGATGTATATCTGACTGATGTCATGAGCACAGAAATATCATCTAGCAATGTAATGTGAAGTTGGATTTATCCAAAAACAAATCAAACGTTATTTATTTATATTTGTACTATTATATAACAAGATATAAAACACAACATTTGGATTATCTATGTATTTTTCTTTTAATTCTCTATATTTGTCTCTTACAAGTTCACTGATATGCTTAGTAACTAGTCTATATGGAATCATAATTAAGTTGTCATTTTATGGATATGTCAATATTTAAAACAGTGTTTGTGGTACACAAGTTTCCTTTCGTAAATCTAACTTATAATGTGACCGGTAATGTTCCAACTTTTCAGTATTAAATATTAATTTAGAATTATATATTAATAATGTAAGCCAATTGACTTCTTGAAAGGCAGCCCAATGTGTACTATGAAAGTAGCTTATTTTGTTTATAAACTGGCAAAGGCTTCATTTAGGCCTTGAATTATAGAAAAAAAATATACTGAGTATAATGGCCATGAGTATCTATCTTGAATTTGATACTAATTGATATTATCTTGTGGAAATATAACAAGAATATTTTCCTTGTTAAATATCTGAAGTATAGTGTTTCTAGACCTCACAAAATACATTAGGTCAGGGGAAGCCATATGCTTAGTCAACTCTATAATGACTGATTTTGAAAAATCTATCTTTTATAATTACTAGTCAAACTTAAAATTCAATTAAGTTGAATGTACTCTAGTTCTAGGGGAGATGTGAACAAACATTTACTCACCTCAGATAGGTAACAAACGACAGGCCAAAGTACAGATATCACCAAATTCCAACTTGAATTAATGGGCTCTATTGAGATTACTTATAGGACTAGAAATGAAATCACTAAAATCTAGGTTAGAGAGTTTCTTTCTATGTGTCTCTGTTGGTCTCTGCCTCCTTCTGGCCTCTCAGCTGGTCTCCACTTACTTTTTTTTTCAGCCTGTTCAGCTGATCTTTGTCTCTTTTAGGCAGTTAGGCTAATCTGATCATTTCTTAAGGATTCTACTTGGGAAGGGAGTGACCTAATGAATCTGGACTTCCTGAATCCTGTGTTTACTTCTAGAGCTTAAAGAGCTTCTTTTCAAGATAGAATGTTTCACTTCTCCTTTAAATATCCTGTGTGTTAATGAGCTCCCTTGAAGGATCAAATATTTCTTCTTCTTTTGAATATCCTGTGTTTTACTTAGCTTCCCTTCAAGGTTGAGTTTTATCTTGGAGAAAATCGTTACACAATAGTCAACAGAATTATTATTATTTTCTTTTTATAGTACTACTGATAGCACAATTGTTAATTCATCTTAATTATGCAATTAATTATTTTTGGATAATTGCTTCTACTGAGATAATTTATTTTCTATGCCATTTGCAAACCATAAAAATGTATTTTGTCATTTGAAACTGTCTATAGACTTATTGTATTCTAATACATAAATTGAATATCATCTTACCTGGATAAATGTTTCTTCTTAAGGACATTTGTTATTGGAAAGTCTCAAAAACTTAGAGTTTTTAGAATTAAAAACATCAAGTTAATATTTTTAATATTTATTTATTTTTTATTTTATGTGCATGAATGTTTTTCCTGTATGTGCTTAAGTACACTGAGTACATTATTAGTGTCTGCAGAAGCCAGAAGAGTGTGCTGGACCTCGTGAAACTGGAGATAAGAACAATTGTGAGCCAACATGTGTGTTCTGGGAAAGAGATCCAGGTTCTGTGAAATCGCAACAAGTGTTCTTAACCACTGAGCCATCTCTGTATGCCCAATTTTAAAAATCATTTCTGTATTTCTGTATATCTTTATAGTAACTAAATTCTTCATTTAGATTATATGAATAATTATGAATTATATTTTCCCTGATATAAAATTCATACAAATTACTTGTGTTTTCTGGGCAAAATAGGGTCTGGTAATGCTATATATCCATGACTGAAGGGTCTCATTTTTACAAATGAATGGGTTTTCTGCAAATTCTTAGATTTCATTACTGTTTCTATGAACACTATATTCAGTAAAATGATGCACTTGCTTTGTGTGTTTTATTAGTACTCAATTGAGTATTTGTAATAAGTAGCAAATATTTAATGGAAAACAATTTAAAAATGAATGTATATTTATTTAAAACTTGCATGGCAAACTACTAAGTTCATATATGGAGATAATATATAATCTAGTGGAAAAGATGCAGTTCTATCAGGAAAAAGTTTTGTTAGAGTTTATTAAAGCTGATTAGAATATATTATATTATATAGAATTTTAGTTTGTTTTTATCTTTCTTAATGTTTGAAAATCCTAATTAAAATTGAAACTATAGGCTGAAAATTAGAATAATTTGTTATGTCTTAACAAACTCCCATAAAGGTATTTTTTAGTATTTAATTTAGCTTTATAATTTTGTTTTAATTTTTTGAGAAAGAAGTGCATGTAGAACTTCAATTTCATTCAGCTAAAACTAAAGTACATCATTTGGGGCACAATTTTTTTTTCCAGTAAGATATAAGCATATAAGATAAAGGAATAATAGTATAATCTCTGATAATGCAGAAGAGGAACTTTAACAAAATATGACAGGGTTATTGCTAAGGGATAGGAAAATCATGGTGTTACAATGTTTTGTCTGAGAGCAAAGGGCAGTAGAGAACTAGATAGAACGGGCATACATTCTAAATAAATATATGAGTTGTTTATGATTATATGTCTAGTACAAATTCCAGTCAAGTTCTTAGCAATATTAATCTGCAGATGTAAGCTCATTTTCACATAGATATCTCATTTTGACTAGAAGAAATGCTAACATTTTATGTCTGAAGAAGCTAAGAAAGTTAGAGATTAATACTTAGGAATTCAAGCAAATGCAGACACAAATTTACAGTGTATGAAAGATTTGTATCTTCTCCTTGTTATATAAAAAGTAGATCTTAGGCAATATTTTATCTCTTAGTGACATGCTTTCCTTTTATAAGTATGAAAAATATAATATTTATATTTTGAGCATCCAAGAGCCATTACCTTGAATCTCTGTCTTTTAATCATGAAGTGTAGATGATTTCTAAGGCAGAAAGCATTTGGTTTATTCAAGAAACCTTTTAACATGTCTTGTGCACTCAGTTAATCTGTCAGGCTGATAAAATAAGTCCTTCGTAGACCCTCTTCTTCCTGTGCATATAAGCTTTTATTTAATTTAGTTTGCAATAGCTTGCTTCTACTTTTCATTTCCTCTTCACATTTGTGGCATTGTCTTTTATGCTTTGTTCTTTGCTGACATAAAATATTTATCAACATATCATCTAAGAAGATCAGTTCCCTGCAGTACATACCAAATATGTCTCACCACATGGAATATGTCTCTCCTTGTTTATTTCTAAAATCTATAGCCAGTTTCCCATATGTTGGTTTTAGCCACTGATATTTAAAATGTAAAGTTAAATAATTCTGTGGATTGCAATTATGCAAAGACACTTTAATTAACAATAAATTTTAAATTAATTTATGTCTAACTAAAATTGCAGGTACAACTGTTTGTATATCAAGCAAACAGATTTGAACATGTTTCAGTCTCATTATATTTATAATGGAAAAATAAATGTTTTTACACTGTTTTTTGGAGAAAAAATACTATAATATCTTTAATTGGGTAAAAAAAATTCACAAGACAGACTATATTTGAGATTCAGTCTATCATTTTGCTGTTACTCATATGCATTTATTTAAATCGATAATTAAGAAAACAAATGTATTTTTGTTTTTATATAGATTTTAACATTAAATTAACAGAACATTGCTTTTAGGAAACTATGTCCCATTTGTAATAGTGAAAGTTGTTGAAGTTCTCAAAATTTTTACAGAGTATTTCTAAGTATGCATTCATATGTAAACATATATCCTGTGAAATAGTAGACTTGAAATAGGTTATTTGGGAAATAGTAATTATAGTATGTATTTATTTTGTTGTTTTGCTATATTATTTGCTACAAATAATGCAATAAATATAATTATACCGTAATATAAATGTAGTTTTATAAATACATTAGAAATAAATCTTTCTAAAATGAAATCTCTTTATCCTCAAACTACACTCTAAACTTTGTGCAGATTCTAATGTTTTAGCAAGTTGTATTGTTGTATCACCTTACACACATAGAATATATGTACTTGCACCAGTAATTGACAACTTCAAATTATGTGACACACACTCTCTAATACTGTGTCCACTTATGTTACCAAAATGTTTAATTGCCTACTGTTTTCTTTATATCAAAAAACATCTTAAAGGCAGCATGTGATAGAATAAAGAGGTTGGTAAAAATGAGACCTAAATGTTCAATTATTTCAATTCTAAATATAAAGTTAGTTTTGAAAGATTTATTATAGTTTGTGCCTCTAAACATATTTAAGATTTATCCTGCCGGGTGGTGGTGGCACACGCCTTTAATCCCAGCACTCAAGAGGCAGAGGCAGGCGGATCTCTGTGAGTTCGAGGCCAGCCTGGTCTCCCAAGCGAGTTCCAGGAAAGGCGCAAAGCTACACAGAGAAATCCTGTCTCGAAAAACCAAAAAAAAAAAAAAAAAAAAAAGATTTATCCCAATACCTTTCAATGTGCACAACCCGAAAAGATCTACTAACCATGCATTCAAAGTTCCTAATATTGGAGAAAATTATTAAAGGAAAATGATAATTAAATTGTTTAGTCATATACAGATTTTACATTTTTAGGTTTGATGTATATATTTTGTCTGCATTCAACTATACCAAAGAATATGCTTAAAAATCAATCTCTCTATGGACTTAAAGATCAGATATGAAAACTAAGTCCTATTTTAACAATATCTTAATTTAGAATTCATCCACTGAAGAACAGATTGAATATTAAAAGCTGTGAAATGGTTGAGATCTATAATTGTTTAAAGCATTTGGATTAGCTTAGAGGCAGGTTTCAAAAATATTGATTTAATAATAATTTTTCTCCAAATTAAAAAAAATAAATCTAGCTCTTTAATGTTTGCTTTTGAAATTTCTCAAGGTTGTTAACATTTGCATATTATCAAAGCTGTTTCATGTGCTTTTCCAAACAGCACAATCATGGCCTCAATTGTCTTTTAATAGAATATAAAATAATGTTATCACATTATTTGGTTTGAAAAGTTCAGTTTTTCAGATTTACTATAAATTTAGATTCTCTTTGGGAATAAGGACAATATTTACAATGAGAGAAAATTATCTATTAAGTGTCTATGTTAACCAAGAAAAATTGAAGATTTCACCAAATTGATTGATGATGTCATATTGTTTGAAGAAAAATAGTAGTTAAATAATACAGTCACATTATCTTTTCGATAATGAATTCAGTTCTGTGCATTCCAGAATTATTCTTCTGTTAGTTAAAAATTTCAAAAGGAAATCAGATTTTCTAGATTTCCTCCATATGGCTTTGAATCATTTAAAATATTAAGGCTAAACTTTTGAAGCTGATTATTTTTGTCTTACCATTTTTTTAGGTTCCAAGAGAAGAATATTCTGTTTTCTTTCAAAATATAGCTAATTGCTGATTACTGTTTTCAGTAGATGTTATCATTTTTTCCATAAATAGTATTTTAATTCACAAGCTATGTTATTTTCTTCATTTCCTTTCAGTTGTTATGTGAAATGGTAAATTATATTTGTATTTGTAGATGTTGATGTTTCCTAAAATACTAATAAAAACACTTATATCTTGATACTACTTGCTATAAAAGGCTGCCTTCAGCAAAGATGTTTGGAAAAGCATGTTCTCATCTCTAGGAATTTTTTTTCTATTATTCTTCTCTCATACATTATATCCTGACCACAGTTTTTCCTAGCTCCACTCTTCCCAGTTCTCTGCCCCCTACTTCTCCTCTCTCCTACTTCTCTTCTCTCCCAGATCTATTCCTCCTCAATTTCCCTTAAAAAAAGCAGGCCCGGGGATATCAATGTAACTTGGCATAGCAAGTTACAATAAGACTAAGCACAAAATCTGGGCAGTGATGGCACATTCCTTTCATCCCAGCACTCAGAAAGCAGAGGCAGGCAAATCTCTGAGTTTGAGGCTGACCTGGTCTACAGAGTAAGTTCTGGGATACTAGGCACAAGTCCACATAATAGGACTGGATTAGGCAAGCCAGTAAAAGGAAAAGGGTTCCAACCTTTTCATAGACACACCTACTTCTACTGTTAAGAGTCCCATAAAAACCCCAAGCTAAATAACCCATATATATAAAATATAGGACCTAGCCACAGACTCATGCATGCTTTATGATTACTGCTTCATTCTCTATGAACCCCTAGGAGCCCTGCTCAGTTGATTCTGTGGGCCATATTCTCCAGGTGTGCTAGACCCCTCTGACTCTTGCAATCCTCCCCTTAACTTGCTGGGTTCCCTTGGCTCTGCTTAGTGTTTGACTGTGGATTTCTGCATCTGTTTCCATCAGTTGCTAGATGATACTTCTCTGATGACAGTTGATCTAGGCACTGCACTGATATGAGTAGAGCAGAATATCATTAGTAATCATTTCATTGAATTTTTCCCCAGTTGTCTTAGGGTTTCTGTTGCTGTAAAGACACACCATGGCCAATGTTATGCCCAGATTACAGGGAACCCTAAAAAAATTCCATAGAAACTGAATCTCATATGTAAAAGCAAAGATCCTTTATTCTTTTTTCAAGCTCAAGCTTGGTCTCTTTGTCCTACATAGTGGTGAGGACAGAGAGACCTGAATCCAGGCAGGGTAGGGTTTTTATCAGTGTAGAGGTTAGGATGAGGAGGTTTCCAGGGTTCAAGACCCTGATTGGCTGACATTTGTCTAAGTGTATCTCAGAAAAAAGGGAGAAATAGGTGTGTGCTAGGCTCAGGGATATACGGCCATTTTATCTAACCTTATCTAATGGTTGAAATGTTTGGGATGTCAGGTACTTCCCAATCCCTGGCCCATCTCTGGGAGGATTCTTGGTTGGTGTCAGTATATGGCTTTTCCTGGATCCTGGTAGGTGTTGCCTACCAGTAAATCTGTCATGGCAGCTGTATGGTCAAGCTCTTTTAGGACTCACCCCCACAGCTATGGAAACTCTGATAAAGGAAAAACATTTCATTTGGGTTTCTTAAATTTTCAGAGGTTTAGTCCAGAGGTTTAAAATATCGTGGTGCAACATGGTGGCATGTAGGCAGACATGGTGCTGGAGTAGTAGCTGAGAGTATAGAAGAAGCTGCATCTTTAATGCAGAGGTGACAGTAAGAAACTAAAATACTGGGGATAGCTTGAGCATATATGAGACCTCAAAACCCACCTCCATGGTGACATACTGCCTCTAAAAAAGCCATACCTCCTCCAATGAAGCTACAACTCCCAATAGTGCCATTCCCTATGATCTTATGTGGGCCAATTAAATTCCACTCCCTGCCCCCATTAGCTTTTAACAATATCATGATGCAAAATGTATTTAGTTCAATGTCAAATGTCCCCATAATCTATCACAGTCTTAACAATGTTTTAAAGCTCAAAGTCTCTTCATGAAATCTCTTAATTATAATCCCCTATAAAATCAAAATTAAAATCCAGACCACATACTTCAAACATATAACAGCATAGCACAGGATATACCTTACCATTCTAAAGCATAGGGAAGGGAAAATAGTAAAGAAATATTGGACCAAAGCAAGACCGTAAACCAGCTGGGCAAACTCCAAATTCTGCATCTCCATGTCTGATGTCAAAATGCTCTTCAGATCTCCATCTCCTTTCAGCTTTGTTGACTGCAACATACTTTTTTCTCTTGGGCAGGTTCCACTCCCTGTTAGCAGCTCTCCTTGGCAGGTATCCCACCTCTCTGGCATTTTCAACATTGGGCTCTCAAAGGCAATCCAGGCTTCCACTTCACAGATTCACACAATGTCCTTTCTAGGCCTCCATTCAGAGACACCCCTGACAATAGCTTGGTCTCAGAGGCTTTCCTTAGTCTCAGAAGCAGATTCCCTAGCCCCTTTCTTCTATCCTTAACTCCAGAATCACAGGGCTGAAGATATCAAGTCCTACTGCTTGCTGGGGTTGGACCATGGCATTCATATCTTACATCTTTCAATTACAATTACATATTGATCATTTAATTACATCTTCAGCAGCTTTCTGCTTCCCATGGTTTCCTTCACTACCTAAGCTTGGCTGTCCTTGAACTTGCTCTGTAGACCAGGCTGACCTGAAACTCAGAGGTTCATGAGCCTCTGCCTTCTGAATGCTGGGATCAAGGACATTACCACCACACCTGGCTCTAAGCTTTTCTTTAATCTCTTTTGACAATTTGAAAACTCAGCTAGGTGGCATCTTGCCCTGAGGTTACCACTCCATTTATCCCGTTTCTCAATTTGTTTATCTCCTTGAACCCAGGATTTAGTTGCATTCCAGTTTCTGGTGCTCGTTTTCTCCTCAAATTTTATATTTTGTAGTTTACCCTGCTCAGCTTGCTCATTTCTGTTGCAAATCTTCATTAGAGTTACCACTAATAACCACATAACAGTCTGTACTAACCTTTTTTGAGATTTCCTCTGTCAAAGGAATTATTCCAGAACTCTTCACATTAGCCTCAGGCAAACTTTTCAGACAAGGGTAAAAAGCAGCCACTTTCTTTACAAAAATGTCACAAGAATGATCTCCAGGAAACATACAAAAATTCTTCTCTTTGAGCCAGCTCCACACAGTTCATAACATTTTCAGCACCATTGTCTTCCATTTTCCTACTAGTATTTCTCATTAAGCAGTGCTTAAACCATTCTACTGCTTTCCTAACCCAAAATACCAAATTCCTCCAAACAAAAATGTGATCAGGCCCATCACAGAAATATCCCAGTCTCTGGTACCAACTTCTGTCTTAGAGTTTCTGTTGCTGTGAAGAGAAAGCATGACCACACCAAGTCTTATGATGGAAAATCATTTAATTGGGGTGGCTTACATTTTCAGAGATTTAGTCCATTAACATCATACTGCAACATGGTGGCATGCAGGCAGACATAGTAATGGAGGAGCTGAGAGTAGAGCATGATTCAGAGGCAACAGGAAGGGGATAGAGACACTGGGCAGGTACAATGGGCATATATGAGACCTCAAAGCCTACCTCCACAGTGACACACTTCCTCCAACCAGGCCATACCTACTCCAACAAAGCCACACCTCTCAATAGTGTGATTCCCTGTGAGCTTATGGGTTCAATTACATCCAAACTACCACACCAGTCCTATTTGCTTCTGGGTCTCTGTGCTGTCCAGCCTTTAGTTCCTGGCCATCAAAGCTGTCTCAGGCTTGGGCTCACTCTCTCATGGCATGGGTCTCAAGGTAGAGCAGTCATTTTTTGGCCATTCCAAAAATTATGCACCACCATTACCTAAGCATACCTTGGAGGCAGAACAGATTATAAATTGAAGGTTTAGTGTCTGGGATGGTGTGCCAGTCTCACTGCTGAAAGACATGCCTGGTTGTAGAACATGACCAGTGTAAGATAGCTTTTCAGAGCAAATGGTTTCTTTGACACCAAGAACATGCATTCAAATTCTAATTCCACTCTATATTGTTGTTTGAGTTTTGGAAAAGTTAATTCATTTGTTCTAAACTTATTTCTTTATATGTACTAAGGATGCTGAGCAGGGTAATGCATTCCCATGATACAATCTTAAGCAGTAATCTATTCCTAGTTCTCTTTCATATTATGTCAGATATTTCTAATAGATATTGAATATATAAATAGTAATATTTGTGTAGTATAACATAACATGCATTTGTATTATTCACATGATAAACTTAGAAATTTCTATGGACCCTGATCTTTGAGCTATACATTCATTTTTACTCTAAATATATTTTAAGATTTATCTTTTAGTTTTCTAAAGTGTGTAAACATCCTCTACATAACAAGTTCTTTTAAAGTGCTTCTGCCACAGCTGTTGAAAGAGTTTTCCTCAATAAAAGAGCAGAAAGCACAGAAGATATCTGGGAGAGAAGCAAAATGTGAGAAATGAGAAAACGAGTTAATCTTAGGAATTGCTGTATATAGATTTGATCTACAGATGAAGAGGGACATTTGATAGTACGCTATAGCATAGGTATGGCCAACCAAAATTTTGTTAATATGGGTAGTGGTGGTTAGTTATTTCATGAAGTGAATTAAAAGTTTTTGGTATTTTCATAATTAAAGGAACACATTGAATTTATCTGTTTGCAGTCTTGAAATGAGTGCTTCTTTGAGGCAGTATGCATCTAACATTTATGGCAAAACAAATACACAGAAACTTGCAGTTTATAAAGGGATGAAGTACATGTATTTTCAACATTTCTTTCACTATAAGCTAGATGCTCATTATATGAATGACCTTCTTCCAGTATTTGTGTTTGTAGTCTTAACCTTTCACACAATTTGAACAGAAAATCTGATTTGAGCCCCATTGCTTCTTGTTTGAAGTGCTTGTACTCTAGAAAAGTATAATAACTATACAACTTGTTATTCATGAAATCAATAGAAAAGATATAGGAATGATTTGAACTATATGTCAAGAAGAATTAAATCTTCAGGGAAATTTTTAAAATTAGCATTTTCAAAGAAAACTAGATATTAATTTATTAATTTAGCATTCAAGTCTTCAAGTCTACAATTTTTCCCCACAATTTTTATGCTACATTATGTGACCTTCAGTACTCACTTCTGAGAGGCTTGTCATAAGAAAAATAAATGAACAACTTGTTTTCAAATGTTAGCTCATAAAAATTGAGACTATGCTATAGGTTTAATCTTGCATGCATACTAACTTATTTTCTTTTTCTCTATATTAGAAATTATTCTGAATTTTTAATGTAATATTTTAAGGATAGCATATATTGCTATAAATGGTAATAAACACTTGTTTAAATATTATGTTTCAATTGACTCTATTGTCAAACATGGCCAATTATTTATAAAAAAATTCTTTGAATTTTAAGTTATTTCCAAAGAGATTTGATGGCATTTATTTTAAAACTGCCTCCTTTAAAGTTATCTTTTTCTGTACTAAAACTTTTACATTCTAGAACAGCTCCACCTGTGATTACTTTATTAAAGTATTCAGAAATTATAAATTGATAAACTGACAAGTATTTGTGTACATCTTGCCCATTCTATGGTGACCACTTTTAACCAGTTAAGGTTTTCTTTCAGTGTCTAGCATATGGGAGCAATTTTGTTGTGCCATATGTCACTAAATGGACCTTTACAATGATTTGTGTGATCAGGTTGACTAGATCAAGATCTACTTCCTCCCTCAGCACTCCACAGACAACCTAAAACTTTAGAACACATTGATGAAAATGACCTTCCTCAACAGAAGACTCATATCTAGAAGGATATAGGCATAGACAAAACGGTCTTATTAAATAAGAAACACAGAGCCAAATGCAGAATTAAAAGTCCAAGATGTCAGAGCACTAGCTAAGAGCTGACTAAAACTGCCTTCTTATCCCTCGCTGCCATTGCCATCTTTCCCCTCAGAAAAAGACCTACTTCCTTTGTGTCTGTCTTTTTATTGACTTTTTGTTCTGCCTTCTCATTGGTTGTAAACCCAACCACATGACCTCCTCATCACTGCCTGTCTATACAGACCTCCAGGTCTTCTATGGTTGGTATTGAGATTAAAGGCATGTGTCTCCATGCTGGTTATGTCCTTGAGCACATAGACTCTGCCTCCCAAGTGCTGGGATTAAAGGTATGCACCACCACCGCCCAGCTTCTGCTATGACTTGCTATTAGCTCTGACCCCCAGGCAACTTTATTTATTAGCATACAGATAAAATCACAGCCGGGCAGTGGTGGCACACGCCTTTAACCCCAGCACTCGGGAGACAGAGGCAGGCTGATCTCTGTGAGTTCAAGGCCAGCCTGGTATACAGACCAAGATCCAGGAAAGGCGCAAAGCTACACAGAGAAACTCTGTCTCGAAAAAACAAAACAAAACAAAACAAAAGCCAAATAAAATATCACCATATATAGGAGAAACTGCATTTTGTTTCAGGCTATGCTATTTCATATTGAAAATATTAGATATTTGTACTAGGATTATGACAATACATGTACATAGTGTAATATACCATGTTGTGGTATTATTCTTATGATAAACTATTTATATTTATATAATTTAATTGGGAGTTCCATTTTCTACCTTAAAATGTGTGTTCCCTTAATTTTGAATTGAAAGAAGTCTAGGTATTTCAATTGTTGTATTTAGGAAGTATTTATTTAGAGCATGCATTCAAAAATAAATTTAAAAATAAATAAAAAAATTATAAAGGATTAGAATAACTACATGGTTGTATGTACTCCAGGGATTCCATAGTGTGTACAAGGCCATAAGTCTCATCACAAGTACTGCAAGTAAGAAAAAAAATATATATATATATAATATATATATATATATATATATTCAGTGCAGTCAAACTAATCATGTATATCATCCTACAATTTTATATTATTGTTACATTTGTATAAGTAAAAATTATACCTGAATTATAAAACACTTCACAATTTGAAGGCAATCTTATTGTTAAAACCAATGTAAGGAAGTTAGTGAGAGGATTTGGTGTGGAAAGTAAGCTTGGAACCAAACTTCAGTTACATTTCCAGAACCTTGTGGAAGGAGAGACCCTACTTCTACAAGTTGTTCTCCAACCTCCACACATGCTGTAGCCCATTTGTGCCGGGGAACACACATGCACAGGCACCACAAAATGGAAAAAGGAAAGAAAACCACAACCTGCTACATTCAAATAATTTCTTAAACCAATTTTTTTTAATTTTATAATTTAATTTAAATTTACATATCAGCCACAGATTCCCTTGTTCTCCACCCCCCACCCCCCACCCCCCGCCTTTCCCCCAGCCCACCACACATTCCCATCTCCTTCAGGGCAAACACTCCCATGGGGATTGAGTTCAACTTGGTAGATTCAGTCCAGGCAGGTCCAGTCCCCTCCTCCCAGACTGAGCCAAGTTTCCCTGTATAAGCCACAGGTTCCAAACAGTCAGCTCATGCACTGAGGACAGGTCCCAGTCCCAGTGCCTGGATGCCTCCCAAACAGATCAAGCTAATCAACTGTCCCACTTATCCAGAGAGCCTGATCCAGTTGGGGGCTCCTCAGCTATTGGTTCATAGTTCATGTGTTTCCATTTGTTTGGTTATTTGTCCCTGTGCTTTTTCCAGTCTTGGTCTCAACAATTCTCGCTCATACAAACCCTCCTCTTCCTTGCCAGTTGGACTCCTGGAGCACCACCTGGGGCCTAGCCATGGATCTCTACATCTGGTTCCCTCAGTCATTGGATGAGGTTTCTAGCACAATTAGGGTGTTTGGCCATCCTATCACCAGAATAGGTCAGTTTGGGCTGTCTCTCGACCATTGCCAGTAGTCTATTGTGGAGGTATCTTTGTGGATTTCTGTGGACCTCTCTAGCACTTTGCTTCTTCCTATTCTCATGTGGTCTTCATTTATCATGGTCTCTTATTCCTTGTTCTCCCTCTCTGTTCTTGATCCACCTGGGATCTTCTGCTCCCCTAAGCTCTCTTTCCCTCGACCCTTGCCCTTCATTACCCCCACTCATGTTCCGGTTGTTCATGTAGATCTCATCCATTTCTCTGTCATTGGGCAATCCCTGTGTCTTTCTTGGGGTCCTGTTTTCTAGGTAGCCTCTCTGGAGCTGTGAGTAGCAGTCTAGTCATCTTTGTTTTACATCTAGTATCCTCCTATGAATGAGTACATACCATGTTTGTCTTTCTGAGTCTGGGTTACCTCACTCAGGATGATTTTTTTCTAGATCCATCCATTTGCCTGCAAACCTCATGATGTCATTGTTTTTCTCTGCTGAGTAGTATTCCATTGTGTATATGTACCACATTTTATTTATCCATTCTTCAGTTGAAGGGCATCTAGGTTGTTTCCAAGTTCTGGCTATTACAAACAATGCTGATATGAACATAGCTGAGCAAGTGCCCTTGTGGTATGATTGAGCATTCCTTGGGTATATGCCCAAGAGTGGTATAGCTGGGTCTTGGCAGAGATTGATTCCCAATTTTCTGAGAAAGCACCATATTGACCAAAGTGGTTGTACAAGCTTGCATTCCCACCAGCAGTGGAGGAGAGTTCCCCTAGCTCCACATCCTCTCCAGCATAAGGTGTCTTCAGTGTTTTTGATCTTAGCCATTCTGACCGGTGTAAGGTGGTATCTCAGAGTCGTTTTGATTTGCATTTCCCTGATGGTTAGGGATGTTGAGCAATTCCTTAAATGTCTTTCAGCCATTTGAGCTTCCTCTGTTGAGAATTCTCTGTTTAGTTCAATAGCCCATTTCTTAATTGGACCATTGGGCATTTTGATGTCTAATTTCTTGAGTTCTTTATATATTCTGGAGATAAGCCCTCTGTCAGATGTGGGGTTGGTGAAGACCTTTTCCTGTTCTGTAGGCTGTCGCTTTGCCTTGTTGACCGTATCCTTTGCTCTACAAAAGCTTCTCAGTTTCAAGAGGTCCCATTGATTGATTGTTTCTCTCAGTGTCTGTGCTACTGGTGTTATATTTAGGAAGTGCTCTCCTATGCCAATGCGTTCAATTTATATTAATAAATATATCCATCTTCACTATTATTTAAAATTATATTTACAATATAGATAAATCATACTGTATACATAGTTGCTGATAAATATTTCATTTAATTACATTCATTAGGAAAAAAATTGTTTTACACATTAATCATGTAAACTATAGCATCTCAGAGGAAAAGCATCATGTTTATCTTTATGCTAAATAATCTAGAACAAGCACTCCGGAGGCAGAAGCAGATGGATTTCAGTGAGTTTGAGGCCAGCCTGGTTTACAAAGTGACTTCCAGGATAGCCAGAGCTGTTACACAGAGAAACTCTGTCTAGTAAAATATATATATATAGTCTACAACAATGTGGATGATGATTTTCAAAAATGTGTATGACTAAATATTAATCTTATGCTAAGTATCATTTAAGAGAAACATTATTTTTCTTTTCTTCTTCAGCGTGTTACCATTAAATTGCATTACTTCTTGATGAAACACCTTGTGAGGGAAAATAAATGTGCTGTGATATACCAATGACACTGAAAAATAGCCAACAATCTTCTTTTATTAATACATGTGATTGTATGAGAATATCGCTTTCATACCTTCATGTGCATTTTTGTTTGTTTTTGACCTACTATTACTTTCTTAGAATTTTATGTCTCATTTTCAACTACCTCAATTTTAATTGAAGTAGGTTTTATGCAATTTCAACCTGCTTGTTTTTTATGCTTTTATCCATTCATGAACAATTTAAAATATATATTAAAACACAGAAGTGATAAATAAGTAAGTTTTACTGTAGATTTAAATATTTACAAATAATAAATTGGATAGTCATTCATACAGATTGATACAAATCTAATATTTTATTATTATAAACTATTTAGTTTAAATTTAGACTTGATTATTTGTTCTTGAACATGATGTCCTAGTGTCTTTGAAAGAAAAGTAATTAAAAATTAATCACTGTGTTTATCTAGAATATTATTATAATGTACTTGGATCGCCAACTGCTAATTGTGTGAAATAAAATATATGTTGAGTTATAAAGACATCTATAGGAAAAGTTTTTAAAACAATAATAACAATTCTATTGAACCACTGTCATGCTAGTTTTGTCACTTATCTTTATTTTCTTCACCAGAATTTGGATATAGAGTACTGTAGATAAAACATACTGTTTTTTGCATACTATGTTTCTAGTAGGAGGATATATAAATGCAAATGACATTTTATTGGTGTACTGTATTTTCCTTTCACAGTGAATGAAGTCAGAAATGTACTGATTTCTTGCAAAATATTGAGCTCCTAAAAACTGGGTAAAAGCACATAGCCATTAGCTAAAGGAGCAATAATTGTTTGCTGAAAGTGCAACATATCAAATAGGCTTAGTCAAATCCCAGTCATGCAAACTACAGAAGATAAAATTAATGGATTTAAACCTTGTTTACATTAACATTCTTTCTGTGAATTAAGTTGAGAATATAATGTAATATAATATAATTTATATATTATAATTTATAATATGTTGGGAAGAAGATAAAATATATATTGTTTAACTTTATACAAATCTCTTTTTAGCTTTCATTCCTGGACTAAAGAAAGGTACAGTAGAGACAAATACAAAACTTCACTAAAATGCATGTTTCATTTCAAAATGAATTGTTTGTATTTGTTTTAAGAACTTTTTTATTCACATCTCATAAACCATTATAATTTTAACTGCTTGCTTCAGATATTAAAAATGAACTGATATCTAAAAGAATATTCCTTAAGTCTGTTATGTTGAATACTTTAATGATTTTTTCCAATATTTTGTCAATTTTTATGTAACACATTTAATATAGTCATATAGTCATTAACTTGACTTATAATATTTGCTTTTGAATTACCTGTGGATTTAAATATTTATTTCTTCCTCTGACCAGGTGAATATTTTAAATATTTAAGTGAATACAAAAGATAGAATTTTATCTTTCAACATTTCTTTTCTAAATTGACCTATAATTTTTTCATGTTGTACACATGATTAACAAAATAGTCTAATTTTCCATTCTTGTAAATGTATGTAAGGTATACTTTTATCAATATTTATGGTATAGATTATTTGTAAAGCTCCACTAAGATAAGGATAAGAAACAACCAACATTTTTAAACATGAAATTTAAGCAACCAGTTAAAAGGTATATAATTTTAATTTTTGTTCACAGAATTTAAAAATGGTATTGGATAATCTGAATGCCTCACATATATTTATGCTCATTTTCATTTCATATTTGAAAATGGTTTTCCTGTGGTCCAAAACCTATAATTTATTTTGCTTTAAAAGTTTTAAAACTGAAATCAATAATGCACTGATATTTTGAGCAAACAGAAATCCTATCTTGAAAAACTCAAAAGAAAAAAAAAATCTTGTCTTATGACCAACCTCATGTCCAGAATCCTTGTTCTGGTACTCAATTTCTTTCTCTGCAATAAGGTATTATTTTCTGCATATGAAAATATGTCATAACTGTCTTTCTGTGCCTGACCTATTTTACTAAGCAATGTGTCTTGACAAACTCTTCACAGAGGTATAGTGGAATGAGAATTTGAATATAAGTAGGACCACATGGATTCTGGTGATAGTATTATGCCTGACTAAATGAGTACACTCAGTAAAGTCACTTAACATTAGAGAACCTACATTTATTCATTTCCTTTCTTTGCTTTTTTCCTTCCTTCCCTTCTGTCTCCTTTTCTTTCCCTCTCTTGCCTTCTTTCCCTCATAGCCCAGGGTGGCCTTGAACACAATATAGACCTGAGCATTACCTTAAACTTCTGAAGGTGCTGAGAGTTCAGGCATATACTATAACACTTTATTTATGTAGTGTTAAAGATTGAAACCAGTCTTTGTGTATACTAGACAAGAACTCAACCAACTGATCTGATTCCCCAGATTCATTTTTTTTCATTTTAATGGTTGTAGTAACCATATGTCCCAGAAATATAATAATATAGTTAAAACACATAAAACTTGACACTATTTAGTATTTGTGTATGTAATTAATTGTGTATATTGTACAGCACACATTTGCCATTCTTGCCACACTTTCAGGTGTTTATTTTTTATGAACTAGGAACTGAAGCAACCTAAAGTTGAATAATGTAGGACTTAAAGTCATAAAATTCAAAGTTTCATTCCTGCATATGACAATACCAATACTTAGAATTTTTAAACTTTTGTCAGTACACTATTGAGCATTAGCTGCAACTAAATTAATTCTTCAAATATTGTCTGATTAAATATTATATATTTAGTATGTTCATTATATAGTTGGACTTTAACTACATACCATGTTCAAAAGCCATAGTATCTTTTATTCTTGTTTGTAAAGTAATAGAATGTCATCTGGTTTGATTAAGGGTAGCCATTTTTTTTTTTGCTGTCTGTAGTAATAATTCAGTTACTTCAGATGGTTTTTGGTACATTTTGGTGTTGTTCCTGCAGATAACCTACATATTTTGGGTCTCAGTCATTGCTGAAGTGTCTCTTATACATCATTCAAGACTAATCTGTAATTATTTCTCATGTGAAATGCTAAATTTGAGTCAACGATTCTTATTAAACAGCAAGAATATGAGGAAAGTATAAATTGAATTTAGGAGTGACTAGGAAATTAATTTTCTCTCAGCCACCTGAATTGGCTCACCTACTAAATACTTCATTGCTATGGCTGTGTAAACACAAAATGTAATTAATCTCTATGAAGGGTAGGCATGTCCTTTCATAGAGTATCACTTTTTCATAGGCAGGCATTAATGCAAATTTGTGTGCATAATTTTTAAGTTACTAATTTATAATATGGGCCATATAATTAATCTCTTCTAACTAATTTAGAATCTCCCTATATTATACCACAGGACCAAATCAACTGAAGTTTTGTTAGCTTTGTTTTTGGTTACTAACAGTAGACATAAAATGTCATAGAAAAATATTTGCACAAGAAATTAAGTCTTATAAAGCATTAGAATTTGGGTATTTTAATATCTAATATAGTTTTCCTTAGGTAATATATGACAAGATAATTCTGCCATATTCATGTTATATTATATATTAACCGAGAGCTAGAAAAAAAATGTGTCTCCTAATAAAATTGTGTTGCTTTTTAATGGTTTTTATAACAAAAGAAAATAGAAGCAAATTTGAAACTATTTATCATACAAAAATAGACTAGAGAAGAAAACTAAGTTCATTTTGGAGACAGTACACTTATTAAAGTCGAAAATATCTGTAATTCTTTACTACTATCATTCTGATAAAACTTCTAGTGGGGCATTGAATAACAATATAACCAGTTAAAAGAAAATGTTTTATTCAAACTTCATAGTTTGAATTTGTATCTTTAACTTTTCAAAACATCGATGTAGATTAAATAAATACCATTACTAATTGACACCTGCATAATAGCACAATTTAAATGAGCCATAAACATTGTGAAAGTTCTAAGTATGCCTGCAAAATGTTTAAATATACTAAAAAGCACACACACACACACACACACACACACACACACACACACACACACACCATAAATAATTAATATCTAAGGAACTTTGTCTTCAGGTAAAGTGTAGCTGTAAGTTTCTCTGGTCTCACCCAGCCCTGTAGTGCCATGTTTCTCCAGTACCACCCGGCCCTGTGGTCCCATAGCTGCTTATGAAAAAAATCACTCAGAGGCTAAATATTAATTGCAAATTATACGGCTTGTTGGTCAGGCTTCTTGCTAACTAGCTCTTATAACTTAATCCATTTCTATTAGTCTATATGTTGCCATGTGGCCATTGCATTACCAGTCTGCTGGCATCCTATTCCTCCTTGGGTGGCAGCTGGCGTCTGTCCCGGCTCCATCCTTCTTTGTCTCATCTTCAGTTCGAATATACTGCCTAACCTTATTCTCACCTCAGCATTGGCCAAACAGCTTTATTTATTAACTAATCAGAGCAATGCATATACACAGAATACAGAAAGACATGCCACAGCAGTAAAGTTTTGATTTAAGACCTGTAGCCAAAGAGTATTGAAATTTAGATTATGTACTGTTATATATTTTCTCAACACAGTCACATGGAAATATAATGAGACCTATTTTAAACCACTCCGTGTTCTAGCCATCCTGTTCAGGAGAATCTGAGCAAATTTAAGAACGATCAACCACAACAGTGCTTGTATTCTGAATATTAGTGAACTAGCACTAGCATCTTTCTATCTTGTCTCAGGAAGCCAGCCAGGCCCACCTAATGTTCTTTATGTCCTTTGATGAGCTAAGTTTCTTCCTAATAATAGTATCTTTCAAAGTCACGTGGCATAATTCCTCCTGGTTTTCTTATTTGTCTTAAAGCAGCTCGTTGGGTCTGTCTTACTGTTCTATATGATTTCAAAAACATTTCTGTTTCTGTGCAGAGTGTCATTTTTTTATTTTATTTTACTGGACATGACACTGAACATATGATGTTTCTTGGTGGTATAAACCATTAACATAGTGATTCTTCCAACTCATGAACACAGCTGTCTTTTCATTTTATACTTTCTTCAGTTTCTTCCATTACTTTATAAAAATAATTTTATTTGTTAATTTTATTCCTATGCATTTTCCTCATTTATTTTTGTTTGTTGTTAAATAAAATTACTTTCTTTGTTTCTGTCTCAGATAACACAATAATGCCAAATTTTAGCCATATTGCTAAAAATTTTATGCTACTTCCTGGCCAGTAATTTTCTCAACGTATATGTTAGTTCTAATAGATTTTTATGGGTTTGAGAATTTTTGTATATCTAAAACCATGCCATCTTGTAAACAGTTAAAATTTCACTTCTCATTTTCTTTTGTTTGGACTAGATCTTCCAACTTCATGTTGAATAGAAGTGGCAGGAATAAAAAAAAAGTATGTTTACTGAGTTGAAGGATATTTTTATTTATTCATTTATTTTTTTGGTTTTTCGAGACAGGGTTTCTCTGTGTAGCTTTGCACCTTTCCTGGAGCTCACTTGGTAGCCCAGGCTGGCCTCAAACTCACAGAGATCCGCCTGGCTCTGCCTCCCGCGTGCTGGGAATAAAGGCGTGCGCCACCAACGCCCGGCGAAGGATATTTTAATATACCTAATTCATTTGATTTACTTTAGCATAAAGGAATATTAAATTTTGTCAAGCGTTTCTTCACCAATGAAGGAGATCATTTTCCTACCATTTTGGTGATATACAAAATCTATGTAATGTTTTACATACATTGACCCTTTGCTGGGTCCCAGATTGGAAATAAAAAAGGTCACGTTAAATAATATTTTAATGTGATATTGGGTTAAACTTTCTAGTATTCTTTTGAGTATCTGTGCATTCATTATCATCAATGTTATTGGACAATTGTTTCTTTGTTTTTAAATGATACTGATATCAGGAAATCTAGTGGTTTTTAAAAATGAATGTGTTTGTGATATTTTGAGAGCCTCATCTACAGATCATTTAAAGGAAGATACAGAAATTTTAAGCATATGTGGTAGTTGGGTCTTATGAAACCATATATTAAGTAATAATTTATATTAATATTCACAAATTTAATTTTCACTTTATCAGAATATCTCAATATATTTATATACACATTTTACTGTTCATGTTTTATCAAAGTATGTGAACTTTAAAGAATATCGAGGAAAATATTTTTTCAATTTGACTTAGAGAACATAGCTTCTAGTCTAAGGGGTGTTCTTACCTTTTTAATGCTAAGGTTGCATATTGCTAAGAAAAATATAAAGTTTTCTGCATCCCTTTTATTGGTATCGTTTGCTTTCATCACACTATTGTGTAGTCTGAGAAATTGACTAGAATCAGATGACTGATCCAAATAAGTGGCAATCCTCTTTTCCTTTTCTTCTTTATTTAAATTATTTTTCCATTCTTTTGAGAATTTCATACTTGAGTACTGTATTTACAACATTTAGACCCAACCCTCTACCTATTCTAGATCACACTGTGTCTGATTCTGTCTCCCTCTCAAACTTATGGCCTCTTCTTTAGTTATTATTGTGAGATATATATCCTTAAGAGTATATTTAGTATTGTTTGTGTGTGTATGTGCTTAGGGCTCATCACTGGCATTGGATAACCAATCACAGGGTCTCATCCCTGGTGAAGACTTTATCTTTCTATCTCAGCAGCCGTTGGTTTCCTGTAGCTCTTCATCTAAGGATGAGGCCTTATGACCAAGATCTCTGATGAGAGAGTACCTTCCATGTTTTCCAGGGAGCTATACCAAAAAAACCTTGACATAGTTTCCTAAACAAGAGCTGCATAATGACAACACAAGTTTAAATCCAAACATCAATGCAGAAAAAAAATCTCATAATTATTTGTTTTTTTTAATTTTTGAGGTTATAATTTAATTGCATTTTTCCCTTCCCATTTCCTCCCTCCATACACTCCCACATAACCAATTATACTCTCCTTCAAATTCATAGTTTATTTCTTTCACAAATTAAACTGTTCAGTCCATATAATGCTACCTGTATGTGTGTTTTAGTGGTGACTATTTCTTAATGGAAAAATATCTTTCTAAACGTTTAATGTCTATATAGATGACCAATCCCTAATAGAAACTTTTTTCAATAAAAATGTTATAATAGTTATTATCTGCTTAAAATTTACTTTATTCAAATATCAGATATGTCAGGGAAGTTGATGTTTCAAGTACTTTTGAAATAATGGTCTGCATTATTTTGACTATTTCTAGTCATTCTTGTTTAATGCTAGTACAAAGCATAAGTAAAAATGAGGACAAGGAAATTTTACTTCATACTGTTTATTGCAGTGTCTTAGCTCTGTGAAAATTTAAACATCAATTATATGTACTATCAGGAGTAAGATTACATTGTATTTTACTCTTTCATAATTTATTCCATAAAATGAATTACTTCTTTAAAGAGAAAAAGTTAAACTTTTAGAAATATTTTGCATTCGATATCTTTCCTATTCCAGTGTGAAGTTTTTTTTTCTCTCTAACTTTATATTGTTTCTGTAAGCAAATGTAAACAGCTGAAGAAACAGTGATATAACAATGCAAGGTATAACAATATGCAACTGAGCATTACTACTTAAGGAAAACTATCTCTTTCATGTAAAATTGCTCATTTTTGTATCATAAAAAGCATTTCTACAAAAAAAGTAATTGTGTCATTATTAATATGAGTTGTTCTAATAATTTAACAGAATGACACAATTAGTCATCACAATTAAAAGCTATTTTTATAAGCTGAGAGGACATGCTAGTTTCCTGAGTTAATTTATTATTTTTAATAATGAATAATGTTTCAATTACAACTGATAATAAAGTTAATAATATTTTCCCCAAAGGTATATGAATGTATAATTGCAATAAGATTGATGAAATGGCTAATTATATTAAACTTAAAAACAACTTTATTACTAGAGCAGAAAATCTTGTACTTTTAAAATTTGTTTTTTCCAATCAATGCAGCAAAAATAAAAAAATAAAAAAAAACATCACAACTACTCCATTAAAAGTAATGCTGGATGACTATTCAGGCCACATATAGAAATAGCAAACAAAATATTATTTTTTCATGCACACTGCTCTGACAAAAATGGTCTATCCAGAGGGTTTGCATAGTTTTATAAAATGTGGTTCAGACAGTGAAAATAAATGATAGTTTTATATCAGTTTGTCTTCCAGATTTACTTTTCATTGTATTTAATTTCCAGACTGAAGGCTTCCATCTAAAAAGCCCCAAGAAGCAAAACAAAATAATGCAGAGCTTATATATATATATATATATATATATATATATATGTGTGTGTGTGTGTGTGTGTGTGTATAA
>CABHPP010116353.1:0-34763 GCA_902168425.1 Peromyscus attwateri
AAGAAACATGTGGTCTGTATGGCAAACTCGGATGTATATTCAAATAGAGATAAAATGAGTGTTGCATTTAATAAGCATTGTTGTGTGATATTTTGTTTGTGTTCTGACAAATACAGCTTGCCTGCAGATCAGAGGGCAGAGCTAGTTAGCCATAGAGACTGAGTGGGGTGGTGATTCACACCTTTGATTCCAGCACTGGGGAGGCAGAAGGAAGTGATAAGGCAGGGTGGAGACAGGATCTCTCTTGTTTGGAGGATCTGTAGAGGTAAGAAGTCACTGATGGCTGCTCCTTTGCCTCTCTGATTTTTCAGGTTATTACCCTGATATCTGACTCCTAGTTTTTATTGATAAGACTAATTAGGTTCATACTTCAAAGCACTGTGAAATTTAAGAGAGAGATAAGGATCAGAGTTTGCTACACAGAGTACATTTTTGATTAATGAAGCTGATGAAGAGGAAACTGCTTGTGAGTCAAAGGCAAAGATGGAACTATGAATACCTTGTTCATGGATAGCAGGAGACTGAATCACAAAAGTTAGTCATTTTGTGTTGTCACACAATATCTACATAGGATTCAAAAATTTCCAAAAGTTAGTGAAATCTGGGCTGGCCAAATGGCTTACCAAGTAAAGGTCATTGCTACCAAATTTGACGACTTGAGTTCAGTTGTTGAGATACATATAGTGAAGGAGAGACTTGACTCTCACAAGTTGTTCTTTGGCCTCCACACACACCCCATTACTCCCACAAAATAAATAAATATTTATAATTTTTAAAAATCGTGATTGAGTGGCTGAGGAAATGGCCCAGTAGTTTAGAGCACATATTCCTCTTAAAGTGGACCCCAATTCAATTCCCAGTACCTACATCATGTGGTTCACAACTACTTACAACTCCAGTTCCAGCAGATGTAACACTCTGGTCTCAGCAGGCCCCATCACTCACATCCTTAACCCCCAAAACAAATACACACACACCATGAACTTAATTGAAAATAAAAATAAATATTTATAAAAACAGGATTGGTTACTAATACCTATAAAATGTCCTCAATAATTTACTGTATTTTTTGCCCAACTAATTAATATGATGGATTGGAGATCATGATGAAGGAGTTTTCTTTGAGTTAGTTCTCTTCACTTATTATCTTCTCTCCATTACATTTGCTTTCTTTTTTTTTTTTAAGATTTCTTTAAATTTCTTTTTAGGCATTAGGTACAAATTAGTTAACCCAATCAATCAGTTACTTATTTAATAAGTGATGTGTTGTTAGTGATTTCAGTTCCTACTTCCAACACAGTTACACGTGACAGAGAGAACTGTACAAATAATTTGATGTGAACATAGACACATGACTGAGACAGGCTCAGGGTAGCTGGAGAGGGCACTTTGCTAAAACAAAAAGTTAATTCTATTTCAGAAAGATAAGAAGAGTTTCCTAGAGCAGCCAAAATGTAAAATATAAACATGTGGTGGTATTGTGTTCCCCAAAATATTGTACACCCTAATAAACTTATCTGGGGTCAGAGACAGAAGAGCCACTAGATACAAAGGCTAGAAAATGGTGGTACTCACACCTTTAATCCTAGCATTCCAGAGGCAGAAATCCCTCTGGATCTCTGTGAGTTCAAGACCACACTGCAAACAGCCAGGCATGGTGACTCATACCTTTAATCCCAAGAAGTGAGCCCAGGGAGTGATGGAAAAAACAGAAAGGTATATAAGGTGTGGATACCAGAAACTAGAAGCATTTGGCTGGTTAAGCATTTGGCCTGGTTAAGCATTTGGCTGGTTAAGCTTTCAGGCTTCTAGCAGCAGTTCAGCTGAGACCCATTCTGGATGAGGACTCAGAGGCCTCTAGTCTGAGGAAATAAGACCAGCTGAGGATCCAGCGAGGTGAGGTAGCTGTGGCTTGTTCTGGTACTCTGACCTTCCAGCATTCACCCCAATAACTGGCCACAGGTTTGATTTTATTAATAAGAACTTTTAAGATTCATGCTACATAAATATGTCAAGTTTTTGTAAGAGATCATCATTGTGAAGATGAAACAATATGAGAAAATTATGGAACATTCATTCTAAAAATTCTAATTCCATTCCATTGCCCCTGGACCACCGTATAAGATAGTGGGTAGAAGGAGGAACGATCTGGGAAGAAAGGCACAAGTGAAGAACAGAAGACATTGCCATCAAAGCCATTCAGATTTACTCTGATGGCAAAAGAGAACCATGGAAGATTCAGTTCAGATATGATCATGATCACGAGCAGTTTAAAAAGGAAGACTTTTACATGAGGTTAGATCAGTGGTGGTCTGGAGAAAAGGCTCCTTTTGGTACCACCACACCATAAACAAATTGACAGGCATCTGATCTGTTCTTATGCCGCTCACCATCTCATTCTCTTGCTTTACCCTGCAAGCATCTAGGGCAGTGACTCTCAACCTTCCTAATGCTGTGACCCTTTAATACAGTTCCTCATGTTGTGATGACCCCCAACCATAAAGTTATTTTTGATGCTATTTCATAACTGTAATTTTGCTGTTATGAATTACGATGTAAAAATCTGATTTGCAGCATATCTCAGATGTGACTCTTGTGAAATGGTTGTTCAAACCCCAAAATGTGCCATGATCCACAAGTTGAGAACCCTAGACTCTAGGGACACATATATTTTATATATATATATATATACACACATACATACAAACACAGATAAACATTGTTACATTTATGGAGTGCAAATTGTGTTAAGAACTGTGTGCTAATTATTTCACCTACTTTTCCCCACAAAGTACACAGATCCAAATCAGAGCACAACTAGGCAGGTGGCTATCTGAAGAACCAATCAGGAGTAGGGTTTGTTAGAAAAAAAAAAAGTTAGGGAATTGTTAGATCATTGTTAGAAAAAAAAAGTGGGGATGTGGTTCTAGTTAGCTCAAATGTCCATACAATTCCTGCATACAATCTTATGTAGCAAGTGAACTATAAAATAGAACTGTGAGCAGTTTGCTTATTGGAAATAAAAAAAGCAAAAGTACTCCCTACATTAAACTATTAAATTAAACATAAATTAAATATTTAACTGATATGAAAATTCTATGTCAATTATTGCTGCTCTAGTTGGAGGCATGAACCTGGGAGTGCAGGACCTAAATGAGGTGGACGAAAGTGTCATGCAATAGCCAACTTTATTCAGAGCATCAGACAATTTATGCTCTGAGGGTTAAGAAGAATCACATGTTCAATCACAAGGACAAGCCACATGTGGTAAAATACCGTTTCCAGAGAGGCATATGAATAACAACAGCTGAAGTAAACTCCTCTATCTGCTACACCTGAGAGGGGCACAAAAATACATTCCAAGAACAATTCTGTGTCATTGAAGAAACGGAGGTTTACAAGACTTTCTTGGAGTTTTATCACAAGCACTGAGAATTCCTTCACACAACCCCATTCTTGGACTGTGTTCCATCATGTCATGATTCCAGGCTTTGTCTCCACCCTGAAGAAACTGGCATAAGAAAAAAGTAATTAGTATGGAAAAGAGAAAATGTACTTTGTGGGGCTGAAGAGATGGCTAAATGCTTAAGAGCATTGACTCCTAGAGGACCCAGAGTGGATTCCCAGCACCCAGATGGAGGCTCACAGATGTCTGTAATTACAGTTCCAGGAGATCCAATACCCATTTCTGGCCTCCATGGGGACTTCACACACATGACACACATAGACCCATACAAACAATACATTTTAAAATGTATTTAGTTTGTTTTCCCCATAGACATAAAAATAATTAAACTTTATATGATTAGGGTCTACAGGTGAATAAAATTGATTACAATTTCCAATAGTTTAATGATGTTTTTATTTAGTGCATGTAATAAAAGCCAATTTTTAAAATGAAAATTTAAAGGGGTATAAAATACTTCTACTTCATTCCAGTTAAGTAAAGGCTAAATTGGTACTTTAAATTACCTCTTTATGTCTTAAAGCCTGTCTGGGCATGAGTACTCTTGTGTTTCACCCCAGGTCTGAAGATTGCTAAGATTGCTACTAACAGGTTTTATTCACTAATTCATTTAGCTTTACACCCCAGTGTTTTCCATGTTATAAGGAAGCTCTACCCAATGGTTGCCTAAACAAGACCTGGAAAAAAAATATGACAAAGCCAACTGTCATGTCACATGATCCCATCCTTAGTTGAAGAGCTACAAACAATTAATGCTTGCCAGTAGAGGAAGTATTAGTTTAATCCAGGGATAAACTTCCTGATACATGAGCCATTCCTTAGCAGTCCTAAACACATATAAATATGAGCAACACTAAATGAACTTAGCATGTTGTATATACGTATGTAAGTATATACATATAAACAATAAGTGAATAATTAAAGAATAAGAGGCCATAAATTTGCACAGTGGGGAGCAGAGGAAGAGGTGGAGGAAACAGAGGAAGGGGGAAATGATGTAAATGTAGTACCTATATATATAAAATTTCAAAAAAAAATAAAATATTTTTAAAAAGAAAGAAATGAATACTTAGCGAGACCAAGTAGTCTGATAAACTCACAAAGGGGGCAACCACCACACCTGCCTGACGAGTGACTTTGTCCCTGGACTTGATATTTCTGCTCTTTCCCAGCTCTTTATATCACTAGCCTAAGGTGGTTTGCTCCTCTAAAGAGAATGTTGACTTTTTTTTATGTTGCTTTCTACCCTAGTGGGAAGATGAAAGGTTAAGTCCTTTGGTGATATCTAGGTAAACTACAGGCATTGTTTGCCAGGAATACCCATGAGTGCTTTATAATTACAAATAAGCTAAGATGAAACTCAGAAGTTTGCTCTTGAGGAGAGATTGGGCCTCTGGCAGAGTTAGAGACGAGATAAAGTTTTGACATTGTTTTAAGCGTAAAATTTACTTGCCCTTGAGGTAAAGTCCATCCTATTGTTTTGTTGTTGTTGTTTTGTTTTACTTTTAATTGAGCTAAGAACTCCTTTTCACTCATTTTTATAATTTGTTGTTGTTGTTGTTGTTTTGTGTTTTTTGAGACAGGGTTTCTCTGTGTAGCCCTGGCTTTCCTGGAACTTGCTTTGTATATCAGGCTGGATTCAAACTCATAGAGATCCACCCACCTCTATTTCCAGAATGCTAGAATTACAGGCATGTGCCACCACTGTCTGATGTTTTTTATAAACTTTTGAGATATGAGTTCACTCTTTCTTATTACTGTCACTTGGAAATGAAAGGCTCTAGACAAATCCTAGAAAACGTTGCACAACATAAAGAATGTATCTATCACCAGATAGACAAGAGTTCAGAATCTAAATCCCCAGTTCTTATCTGAATGATTTTATCTTTGTGTTCATATTTTCTCATTTGTTATGGAGAACTATTCTTGGATGACTGTAAGGAAAAATAAAAAGTTTCACACAAACTTTTTGGCATATTGTAAGCTTTTACTAAATTTATTAATAAAATATTAAACGTAAATTCATGTAAAGCCATAGGTGGAAAACAATTTGATCTATAGACACTGGAGGAACTGTTAGACTTCACATTGCACAGAAGAACCAGCTGCTTTGTTCTGCTCACACAGGTGGGGAAGAACCTACTACAACATGCTGCACATTTCTCTCTTTCTATCTTTTAAATATAATGACAAACATTAGTTTAGAAGAGTTGAAAACTCTAGGGTGGAAAATTAATGATTTGTGTTCATGGTACATTAGAAAAAAGTTGTCGAGCTTGCATAATCTTATTGTAAATGCTTACATAAATGTTGAAGGGATGGTATTACATGATTTTTTAATGTATTGCTTTTAGACTCAAATAACCAAAAAGGTAAAACTAACCTAATGCATATCTTAATTTGGAGGTTGTCATGAGTTTTAAACAGAATATTATGATTTTATTTTTTCAAGCATAAGCTATAAAAGCCATGTTCTATTGTCAGAAAGATACTTTATTTTCAATTTTGTTCCATGCTATATTTGACTCTAGGACCTTTAAAGTTTTCCCTAGCTAACAAAGGTTTAGACAAAGAAATTTCAGAATGTTTTGAAAAAATATCTTTAAGACATAAAGGTCTGGATTTTCCCATGTGTATGTGTTCTGCACTTTTTTTTTAACCTCTACAAAATAAAGCAAAGAGACATGCAAAGTAGGCAGTAGCAATACTTCATGTCTTGTTGATAATGGTAAATTAGTCTCTATTTTCTACTTCTTCTAACTTCAAACGTCATTTTAGAAGCTCTTCACAGTTCAACTTGAATGAGATGTCAGCTGTGCCATGTGCCTTTATTGTAGGCTGAAATCATTTCGTTTTTGATTTCCTTCCCCAAACGTTCAGTGGTTTCCTAATATTGTCTTAAGAAATGGTAAGTTCTGCCTCCCTATGCAAAAAAAAAAAATTGGTTTTGATTCAATAAAAAACTCACCATACACTAGCTGAGTCCTGCCTCCCTTGATCTCCTCTTATTGGTTTCAAACCCTGAAGCAGCTATTACCTCTCACTTCTCGAAGACCCCAGAGGAACATAATTCTAATGCCAAGGCCTGCTTTACTATAAACTGTATAAACCCACTGTAGCTAAACTGTTATAGCTAAACTGTTATGTATTCTGTATTGTTCTATTGTTGTGTGACTTTTTTCCCATTTTCCAAGCCACAGTAATTTTATTTTCATGCCTCTTTAAAAGATTAAGTCATATCCATAACCAAATAGTTATCTCTAAAGGTAAATGAAAGTTGCTGAAGTTGATATGAAAAGCTGTTTGAAATTGAAGAGGGCCTCTCTTTCCCATGGAAAGGCTTCCTATAATCTCTGAAGCATCATCAGTTGAAGATAAACAGAGCATTAGAGAGTGGATGGGCATAGCCATACTTGGGTGTTCAATAGTTATACTTCTCCCACTACCCAAAACTTAGCAGCTAAACACTCAGCTGTCATTGCTTCATAGAAAAGGTAAATCAATTTGGCTGATAGCATATAGATAGCATTTACCTAGGTGGAAAGATACTTTAAAATAATCAAGGAATTGATTACACTTTTACATTTGGATATGTGGGCAAGAGATATATTTGGATGACATAACTTAAAAATATTTGCTGATAACCAACTATGTACAATTACTCACTATACTAAACTGAGGAGAAAAGGATTAAAGCATCTCATCACATTAATAGTCACTGAAGTTTGCTGACTTACCACTGATTCCCAATGCTCTATATACTTTCACATGCAACATTTCATTTAAGATTTAGTCTGTGCACCATAAAGAAGTAAAAAAAATAGCTGAGTACTGTGGATTATACCTATTTCAGCACTTGGGAAACTAAAGCATGAGGATTATTAAGAGTTTCAGAACAGCCTGTACTAGAATGTGAGATCCTGTCTGAACCACCCCCAACCCCCATCCCCACCAACCCCACACACAGAGAAAGAGAGAGGGGGAAGAGAACAATGATGATGATGAGGAGGAGGAAGAGCAGAAGGAAGAGCAAGGAAACAAACAATGCTTAAACAGAGTGCAATAAATTTGCAATAATTTACATATGAATTGGGAAAAACACAAAGTTTTTTTTGAAAGTTTGGGGATTTGTGTCTAGGTCTGAGAAGTGAGGATGAGAAGGAAAGACAGAGTGAGCTTGGATGGTGCTGAGTGGAAGGAGGAAGGATGAGGTACACCCGAACAGGCAGGTTACAGCAGACAGCAAGGAGGCCTCATGCTCCAGTCTGTGATGCAGGCTCCCTAGTGCATGTTCTGCACAACTCACTAGGGACCAGTGCAGCTCTCTTTCCCCTTTCAAAGTGACATGAAGATAGAGTAAAAGTTGTCATCTAGCAATTACTCCTGACAATCTTTACAGCGCTTTACAGAGCACGACTCAAGAGCTCCTTTGCCTTCAGGGTTCTTGACGGATTTAAGCATTTTTTTTTTTTATTTTTGCTGTTGTTGTTTGATTTTTGAAGCAAGGTCTCCTTATATAGCACTGGCTTCCTTGGAACTCCCCATGCAGACCAGGCTGGCCTCAAACTCACAGAGATCCTCCTTGCCTTTGCCTCTCAAGCATATGACACATCTACAGTCTACGTTTTGTTCATTTTCCTCTCATTTGGTTTTGCAAAGGATTATTGTTAAGTTTGCATATTGCATGCTTTTTATATCTTTGTTACTTGTATTTTGGAGCCAATATTTTATTACCTTTGATAACTATTTGATGTTGAAATATTGTTTCTTTCATCGTTCTTTCTCAAGTTGTTTTGTGTGTGTGTGTGTGTGTGTGTGTGTGTGTGTGTGTGTGTGTTGGTATTATATTCCCCAAAATATTGTGTACCCTAATAAATTTATCTGGGGTCAGAGACAGAACAGCCACAATGTTAAACATAAGGATAGGCAGTGGTAGCACACGCCTTTAATCCTAACATTCCAGAGGTTATGTGGACAAGCATGGTGACCCACGCCTTTAATCTCAGAAAGCTAGCCTTTAATCCCAGGGAGTGGTGGGAGAAAGCAGAAAGGTATATAAGGCATGAGGACCAAAAACTAGAAGCATTAGGCTGGTTAAGCATTTGGCTGGTTAAGCATTTGGCTGGTTAAGCTTTCAGGCTTTCGAGCAGCAGTTCAGCTGAGATTCATTCTGGATGAGGACTCAGAGGCATCCAGTCTGAGGAAACAGGATCAGCAGAGGAATTGGTGAGGTGAGGTGGCTGTGGCCTGTTCTGTCTCTCTGGTCTTCCAGCGTTCACCCCAATAACTGGCCTCAGGTTTGATTTTTATTAATAAGACCTTCTAAGATTCCTGCTACGTGTGTGTGTGTGTGTGTGTGTGTGTGTGTGTGTGTGTGTGTGTGTGTGTATGTGAGACTGCACACATACCACCACAAGAGTGTGGGCAGAGGACAGCTTATGAGAATTGGCTTTCCTTTTACCTTGCTGGCTCCCTGTAGTCAGACTCAGGTCATCAGGCTTGGCTGTTGCTTTACCTGCTGAACAATCTCTCTGTCTTCTCAATTTATTTTTAATTTGTATTTTTAATTAATATCTTCTGTATTTCTGGTTTGGGATTTGTGGAAGAACTAGTCATAATTTATTGCTTGTATATCAGTTAATCAGCAAATTTCAGATCTTCAGATTACACTGAATAATGACTTTTTAATAACATTTGTGCCTGTACATGGGTATCTATCCACCCCTCCTTAGAAAAGCTCTATAAGTTCCTATTTTTTTATTTTAAAAAATTACTTTCTATTATTATTGTGTGTGTACATGCCACAGTGCACATGTGGAGATCAGAAGACCTCTGTGGAGATGGCTCTGTGGAGATGGGTCTCCTTATCTACCTTTTACAACTTCAGTGGATCAGATTCTGGTTGCCAGGCTTATGTGACAAGAGCCTTCACACTCTGAACCATGTCACCATGCAATCGTGCTTCTTAATACACAAGTTTCCAACTGGGAAAGAAAGTGAAACTCTTCATTACCGGAGATGATTGAGATCTGGTTCATATGCTGCTAAATGTTTGTAAACTTCTAAGATACAGTCTTGTTCTCTACCACAGGGTGGCCTAGAACATGTGATCTGCCCACCTCAGTTTCTAAGATACTGGTATTACAGGTAAACATCACTGTTCCTGTCTCTTATCATTGTTTTTAAAATGGATTCTCATTCTTTTCTATATCATATGAACTGAAATTATCTTCCTAGAAAAGTTATAAAGTCTTGGTAATGAATGAAGTAATAAATCACAGACTCTCCCATATACTTTATATACAGTATATGCAAATGTTGTATTCTCTCTCTATAGTATCCCTGGCATTGGTAGGCTATGTTTCCTTAAGAAGGAATGTCTCAGTGTTGATGTGCATGATGGAAAAATTCACTACACACAGAAATCAAATCTCTACCTTGACTGATACAACACGTAACTTGACTGACGCTGTGCTTCCTCTGAAAAGCAGGAAGCTTGTGGCACCTGGCACAGCTGCAGGCATTCCCAAGTTTCTCCCTGCCTGTAGTGGTCTTTGCTCTGTTCTTTAAGTCATCTTCCTTTCCTGCTGTGCTTCTCCTCATTTCCTCCTGCACCAGTCACATTGATGAGTTCTTCCACAATCACTTCATTTTGCCTTAATTAAGTCTTTGAAAACCCAATTTCCAAATATAATCAGACTCTGAGGTTTAGTAGTGCCATTGAAGGGATTGGTAACATACCTCCCTTACCCAGTAGATGATTTTAACCACTATTGAGCCTCAAAAGTTGTCTGTTTTGTGAGTTCTTTAGTGGGCATGATGCCTTGTTACATCATCAACAGTTATATTTACATTTGAAAAAAATCAGATAGCCAGCAAGTATTAATGATTCCTAGGTATATGTAATGAAAATGAAGGAAATGTTTTTAAAGGATGAATCTCATTATGTAAGAAAACAGAACCAGGGATGATGGTATACTGAGCAAGCTGAGGAAGGAGTTTGAGCCTGAAAATTATAGAGAACAATATAGTAATGGTCATTCTTAGAAAATAAATTCATTAAAAAATACGACATTTAAATGTGTTTGCATCTTAGAAATGGATGAGAATAGAGTTCGTAGATTAAATGATGTTCTGTTGTAACGTCTTAAGAAGATCAGTTGTATCAGAGTCTGAGTAGATGCTTCTTGATCTTATTCGGAAGGAGAGAATTTGCTAGTGACTGTAAACTGTGGGAATGTGGACTTTCTACCCACCAGAAAAGGTGTCACTGGACAGCAATGCTGGAAAGAGAATGGGGTTTCCAAAGTAGTCGGTGGCAATTTAATGGCATGTTTTCTGTCTTTGTTTAATAAGTTTGAACATAAAATAGGATTTTAAAAGAAGAAAAGAAGGAAGGAAGAAGGAAAAAAGCAAGAAAGACTGATTTAGATGGACATCCAAATTCCAAAGTGAAGAGGGTCTGCCAGATTCCTGCATGTGTGATCTACTGAGCAGGTCTTTCTGACCTCAGAGAGGCTAGTTTGGAATCCATGTACCACCCACACATTCACCCCTTCTGTGCAATGCACTGTAACTCTACCATTTATCTGTTTCCATTCTACTCCTGTCTATCTCATTATGGTGCAGCTTCTGACACGACAGACATCGGCCAGATCGAGGCCGCACTCACCATCGAGTCACTGATGAGAAAGTGGAAGACGCTTCAGCACTCAGTGTGTCCTGTGACCTGTCTGCCTCGACAGAGATGTTCAATGGATAGAAGTGGAGACTGAGAACCTGACTCCTGGGGAAGAGTCATGATAGATGTATTTACAGGGCATGAGAAGAATCAAGGAAGAAAAGGAACCAGCACCTGGACCAGAGCGATATGAAAGGCATAATGATCCACACTGAACACACATGTGAAACAGCGGCAATAGGAAAATACGCAAATATAATGAACAACACTGTCTTTCATGACATTCAGGAGTGGATTCTGGATTCACATGCATAGTGTCCAAATCCAAGACTTGCTACTCCCAGGTTTTGTCTTTGTCTAGAGCATCTAGTCATTTCTACCCTTCATCTGGTATCTGTAAAATAGTATCTGTGACATCAATCACATGACAGACATCAAGGCCCATGGAAAGTGCCTTGCAAATACTAATTCATTTACTATTTTCTCCACCTCAACAAGACAGGCACAGTCTTTACTCTTTTACTACCCTTATTTTATAGTTATTTTGGGTATGATAAAAAACACATGGCGACACATAGCTTTCTAGATTCAGAGGCAGTGAGATTGTAGTACATTTGAGACCAGCCTGGACTACTACTCTCTTTCAACACCATCACCACTAACAAATCACATAAAATAATTCCTGAAACATAATAAACACCAACCTTCCAAAATGTTGAGAAATAAATACTTTTGTCAAAGACTTTACATGTTATGTATAAATATAATATATGTGTATAAATTATATATATACACATATATATGTATATACACATGCATACATGCACACACACATAAACAAAGAGGAAACCCATCCAATCACCTAGTATTCTACAATTTACTGTGCTGGGGGGTGATAATTTTTTTAATGCACTAATCTATAAGGGAAGATAAAATAAGATTGAAGTAAACACAGAGTTAATAAAAAGTAAGTCACCAGTTGGTGGTAATTCTCTACTGGCTTTTCTGCATGCCTTACATTTCTTTTGGTCTGACCCATTTTTTCAAGGACATTCCTTTAAGAAACAAACTTCTGAGAAGAGATAATGTTCTCATCAGAAACTCATCTCATTAGATTGCAGTAACATCTCCCTCTAGGAAAGGGCTAGGCTAATTTGCTAGCAGTTCTTTTAAACAAGATTGGGTTTCCTAAGCTGCTTGGCTGTGATTCAAATGTTTGTATGTGCAGCAACCCTACCAACCCTGTGAGTCCACCTTCACCTCATTTCTGCAGATCCTGGGTAGAGAGGACAGACACAGGCTGGAGGCAAATCCTGCTCATGTGGAAGATTGTGGCACAGCGCTGAAGCAAATATTAGAGTCACACAAATGCAGACCATGGAACACCAGCTACTTAGGCAAACAGCGAGATATGGCCCTGATGACACCTTGGATTTGTGAATTTTAGCTTCCAGAACTGAGAGGGAATAATATTTATTCTGCTTTAAGTTATGTAGTCTGTGATTAATTTCTGAGGAAACAATACACTATTTTTATCAGTACAGTCTTCAAAGTTGTTATCTTTAGAGAAAAATGAGGAAATACCATTCTAGTGATAAAAGAGAATAATAAGCTCTTGGACCCAAAGTCGTGTATTAGAAGCTGTCAGAACTATGCTGCACCCTCCAACTCCTCCATACACTAGGAAGGTGTGCAACTCTGGGAGGTTTACCGTCCTCTGCAAACCCTGCTATTGCTATCACTGTGAGGAGGTTGCCATAACTGTTGCTGCCTAGAGAGACTATCTGGTGAGTTGGGGGAAAGTCTACGTCAAGTGCTTGAGATGTGAGTATTAGCATTGCTGTTAGATCTGTGTTTTCCAGAGATTCTGCTGACAGATATGGTTGCTGTAGAATATTAGTTAAAGATGCGTTACATTTGTTTATGCTGTGGGACATTTGTTTAATGATGCAAAAGTATGTTGCATTCTATTATGTTGCATTTGTTTAACTCTGTGAAGCTGTGTTACTTTGCCTGTCTAAAACACCTGATTGGTCTAAAAAAGAGCTGAACAGCCAGTAGCAAGGCAGGAGAAAGGATAGGTAGGGCTGGCTGACAGAGAGAATAAATAGAAGGAGAAAAAGAGGGATCGGGAAGCAAGAGAGATAAAGGAACAAGAAAAGAAGGGGCCAGCAATCCAACCACACAGCCAGACATGGAACAAGAAGGAAAGAAAAGATATATAGAAATAGAGAAAGGTAAAAGCCAAGAGGCAAAAGGTAGACAGGATAATTTAAGTTAAGAAAAGCTGGCAAGAAACAAGCCAAGATAAGACTGTGCATTCATAAGTAAGAGTAAGATTCTGTGTGTGATTTATTTGGGAGCTGGGTGGTGGGCCACCCAAGAGAGCAAAGAACAAAAAGTAAAGAGTAAAAAGAACAAATGACCACATATGGTGATGGTGGAGATGGATTACATGGATACTATGAGCAGAGGAAGGAATCCTTGAGGCAGTTAACATACCAGTTCAGGTAAGAGTTATAAGAGGCATGGACGACAGCAGCAGCAAAGAGATAATAAGTAAAGAAGATGGTCACCTGCTAACATTGATTGGTTATTGCTACATATGCCATTGGCAGCCTTCAAACAAATCTACTCACGTTATTAATACCTCCCTAGCCTATAAGAAGAATATACCTATCACAGCATTCTGTTTAGTTTAAGTCTTCCAGATGAGGCCTGCTCTGATATTACCCAGATCGCTAGACATGCTTAAGAGCCCTCCACCCTACATGAGGGCATACCAGGATGTGCTGTCTGCAGAGACTGATCACGATGTCAGGACAACTGAAGGTCTTTTATCAGAGTGAAAGTAGCTCGAAAGTTTCACACCATCAATATAACATTAATTTAACTCAATATAAGGGGAAATCCCTTGATAAGTTTGATTGCTCAAATATATTATTGCTGAAGTTTGACTGCATAAAAAATTATGCTGGAATTGCCTTCAAAATCTAGTTAAGTATTTAGAATTCTTAATTTCAACTTAACAAAAGGACTTAAAAAATGTCACTGTCCTCTGCTCTTAGAAAATCACATACAATTCAAGGAACCACACCCAAGCCTGAAACCTAAACAATAAAACACAGGAAAACTGTGCTTGCCATGGTAACAAGCAAGAAATGGAGCTTCATATTGTGAGAAGTATTTTGAAGTATTTGAAAACATTTTCCCAGATGTATAAATGTATACTAATAAAAATTGAGTACTAATGAATTTAAAACTTAAAATCATTTTTTCTTTAGATGCTTATATTTATCATTAAACTACCTTTATGTACCATCACCAACTCAAGTGAATGTATACATGTTTATATTTTAAATAGAGTAAAGAACCATTTGAGATTTAGAATAGGTTTAGATATGTGATGATTTCATCAAAACATTCCCTAATAGCTGCTTGAAATAAATGTTAAAAAATTTGAAGGGCAAACAACAAAATTCATTTGCAACCAATAAAAAGGGTGAGATTTAGAAGTAGAAATGACAGGTTTCTGAGAAGAGAGAATGAACTCTTTTCTTAGAGAGCTCCTTTTATTCTGAGCTTATTTGAAAACTTCACAGATGAAATGAACATATTACCGTTGGTCTTCCAAAAGTCAAGAATATTAGTAGCCATTTTCTTTCTTTTCATCTTAATGTTATATTACTTCTGAATTGTATTTTTAGATCCATATATTTTCATTTACAACCATTCCAGTTAGGAAACTGGCAAAAAGCCAACCAATATCTTGTACACCTGAAATAACCATTTGAAATTTGAAATTAAAATTAAATACCATTATGTGAGTATGCTCTATCATAACGAAGTAGTGAACTCAAAATTTAAGAAAATAAGATAAAGCAGGACATTGGTAGTACATGCCTTTAATCCCAGCACTTGGGAAGCAGAGGCAGGTGAATCTCAGGGAATTCAAGGCTAGCCTGGTATACAGAGAGAGTTCCAGGACAGCCAAGGCTACACAGAGAAACCCTGTCTCAAAAAAACCAGTAAGTAAGTAAGTAAATAAATAAATAAATAAATAAATGAATAAATGAATAAATAAATAAGATAAAATGTATAAAAACATAGAATTTTGATAAAAGACACAAAAGAATTGAATAAATATGGTGCTCATTCCTATATGGAAAAGAAGAGTTAATATTATTAATAATATTAGAATTTTTTTCAAATTTGGTCCACAGGCAATCTCAAACAAAATCCAAGCAACTTATTTTTTATTATTTCTCCAGTAATGCTAATGTTTGTTTGAGTGTTAAAAACAACAACCCTGTAATTGTTAAGAAAATATTTAAGAAAACTAACCAGAGTGGAAGAGTGACGCCACAAAACTTCAGTACTTAACTGTGCAGTTACTGCATCAAGACAGGATAGCAATGGTTACACAGTAGACAAAAACGTTGACAGAGCAGTGGAAACCAGGAGATAGACCCACATAAATATAGTCACCCATTGTGTGACAGAGGAGCAATACAACAGGGAAAAGACAACCTCTTCAATAATTGGTCCTGAACCAAGGACATCCATATTTCACACACACACACACACACACACACACACACACACACACACACACACGAGAGAGAGAGAGAGAGAGAGAGAGAGAGAGAGAGAGAGAGAGAGAGAAGGAGGGAGGAAGGGAGGGAGGGAGGGAGAGGGAGAGTCAAAGGACTGTAATAATACTAGAAGATCATCAAAGAAAAGTCTGTATGTCTTCACTAACATTTCAAACATGCCACTGTCAGGAAAGCAAAATCACAAACTGAAAGGAGAAGGGGGATAAATGTAGGAGAAGGAGACAGGAGGGTAAAATAACAATAAGAATGTCTGATAAAGTCATAAGAAATAGTACTATCAACTATTCGCCTAAAAACCCTGTAAGACATCTAAGTCTATGTAGTGCATATATAAATCTCCATATATGGTCTAAGTCAACTTTTCTCATCTGGGCTGACAAGGCTTTCTCCATGAACAAGAACAATAAACTTGACAACGTGTACAGGTGTGGAGGAAGCTTGAAAGATTTCCACCATACAGAAAGAACAATAAAGGAATGCTGAGAGCAGGAGAAATAGTCTTCCCTGGGGAAGAGCCACCAACTGGTTACTCAACACCAAATGCTGAGCCCAGAAGACGTACATATAAATAGCATCATACAGACTGAGCAGGTTATATTTATGAATATATATATATATATGTATATATATATTTTAGGACATATATATATATATGTAACAACAATTAATGAAAAAAGAGGCCATGAATTTGAAAGAGAGCAAGTAGTTGTATATGAACGGTGTGGAGGGAGGAAAGCAAAGAAAGAAATGATATAATTAAACAATGCTCTCAAAAAATAAAAGAAAAGAAAGAAAAGAAAACCATGCATCTGAGTCCTCTTAGATATATCTCATAAAGATGTTTGGATAGAAACACACATTCAAAGATTCTCCATGTCCCACACATCATAAAAATGTACGTCCAAACGACATTTAGATACCAATGTATATCTATTAAAGTATCCAAAGTCCAGAGGATGATACTACCAAATTCTGAAAAGAATGCAACGTTTTTCTAGTACTTAAAAGACAGTTTGGCACTGGTTGTAGTGGTGCATGCTGGTCACAACTTCAAGGCCAGCCTGAGCTACACATTAAAAAAAAAAAAAAAGACAGTGTGGCAGTTCTTACAAACATAAGCACAGCCTATGAAATAATTTAGTGCCGGGCGGTGGTGGCGCACGCCTTTAATCCCAGCACTCGGGAGGCAGAGCCAGGCAGATCTCCGTGAGTTCGAGGCCAGCCTGGGCTACCAAGTGAGTTCCAGGAAAGGCGCAAAGCTACACAGAGAAACCCTGTCTCGAAAAACCAAAAAAAAAAAAAAAGAAATAATTTAGCAATGCCTTTATCCAAAGGAGCTTCAAACTTGTATCTGTTTAATATAAATACTATAGTTGCTTTTAAAATGCACATGTGGAAAAGCAGCAAAGATGCCATCCTCTAGAAAGTGAATGATTAATTACCTATGCTATATTCAGGCAAAGGAATATTCATTTAAAAATGAGCTACTAATTTATGAAAAGATGTAGATGAAAATTTACTTACATTACTTAAGGGAAGAAAGTCAGCCTGAAATGCTGTATGGTCCCACCAACATACTTTTCTAGAGAAGTCACCCATGGAGAATGAAAGGATCTATAGTTGCCATGTGCTAACTAAGGAAGGGCGATGGGAAGAAAATGTGCAGATAATTTTTAGGACAATAAAACTATTCTTTATGACCATAAATATGTCCAAATCTGTAGAATGTACAAAAAGAGTATTTTTGCTTTTCATTTTTTTCTCATTGCTTTGACAATGATAAATATCCAACAAAAACAACTCAAGACAGTAAGGGGTTGTTCTGGCTCACAGTTTGAGAGTACAGTCTATTATGGGTAGGAAGCCATGGTATAAGTAGTGTGATGGTCACACTGCATCTTCAGTTAGGGAGTGTCCTAGATACTTTTTGATTACTGTGACAAAACACCACGAGCAAGACAACTTACAAAAAAAGAATTAATTGAGTGTCTTAGTCACTGTTCTATTGCTGTGAAGAGACACCATGACCAAGGCAAGAAAGTATTTAACTGGGGACTTTCTTACAGTTTTAGAGGGTTAGTTTGTGATCCTTGTGGCAGAAAGCAGACAGGCACCAAGCTGGAGCAGAAGCTAAGAGCTTACATGTTCTGTAGGCATCAGTAAGCATCAGGCAAGAGGTGTGGGGAGAGGGAGAGGGTGAGGGAGAGGGAAAGAAAGAGAGAGAGAGAGACTGCGTCTAGCATGGGCTTTTAAAACCCTTTAGTGACACAATTCCTCCAACAAGGTCATGGATCCAAATCCTTCCCAAACAGTCCTACAAAATGTGGAACACAGAGGAAGTAAAGGGATATGAATGCCTGGGGCCATGTACATTTAGGGTGGCCTTCCCATATCACTTAAACCAATCTGGAATCTCTCACAGGCCTACCCAGAGGTTCATTGATGAAAAATCTAGATCCCATGAAGTTGAAAATAAATGTTAACAATCACAAAGATCAAACCATAATTTAAACTATAGGCTTTGGGTACTGTTAAAATACTTATGTGAGTTCATTAGTTGTGACTTCAATTGAAGATGCTGCTGACAAGGAGTATCCATGTGTTAGGCTATGCAATATATGGAGAGCTTAGTATCCTTTGCTTAACTTTGTTATAAGCTAAAATTGTTATAAAATATTGTCTTAAATTTTTTATTCAATTGTTTTAAACAACACAATTCTCTGAGGAAATTTTAATAACAGGTTGTATTGAGATGATGAAATTTTTATATGAACAACAATGTATTTCCTGCTCTCTATTTATAGTGTAGTTTCAAGCCAAATAAGGTCTGTAAACACAAAAGCAATACTTCTACTTGGATATTGTGCAACTCTTTAACCTTGGGAAGATTTTTGCACCTCTTTTTCTTCTTACTCATTGAGCTTTGATATGTACGTATCACAGGGAAAATTTGCTGACCTTTTCATTTCATAGAGAGGGTGGAGGAAGCTCATCAGCAGGAGCTCCTATGGCCCTAACTGGGGATGTAAGTTCCCAGAGAGCAGTGCTCCACATGTGTGCAGCCTGGGCAGGAGAGGTCCCAAGTGGGTAGGTGCATCCCTTGCCAGAGCTTGGAACAGACTTATTTCATAGAGATAAGAAATCCATAAGTTCTACTTTTAGCTACAGTAAATTAAATTCCATATATATATATATTTGCCTTTGGTTGAGTCCAGACAGAGTTTACCTAATTTGATTTTTTTCTTCACACCAATCTATTCAAAGTATTATAGCATATGAAGCTTATGTAAACTTGAGTACATTTGCTGACATCTTAGGTAGGATGGATAAAGAGGAAGAAAAATGAAACTGTTTAATAAAATAAGTTTGGATTTTGTGGCTTGAAGCTGCCCTTGACACTCAGAATTCCCAGGTTCATTGGTTAGCGATGATAATTTTTATTTGGTAACATGGTACTGGCTCCTCAGGTCTAGCAGTTCCCAAGTGCATCCCTAGACAAGACCAAGGTTTCATCTCACCTTCAAGTATATTTCTTATAGTTATGCTTACACTCAGCCATGGCTTGTTTTGTTGACAGATACTTTAGAAAACTTCAATTTATACCCTTGAAGGTGAGATGAAACCTTGATCTTGTCCAGGGGTAAAACTCAGGAGCTTCTAGACATTACTTAATATAAAAATTTCAAATTTTTATTTAGAAATTGGAAATAGCAAAGATGTGTATGATACAAGTTGCCCAACTGAGGATACCACTCTGGTGCCAAACAACCACTCTTTCATTTGTTTTCTTTCTCTGTCTCTTTTAGGACGAAACCTGAAATTATTCAAGAATTGTGGAACAGAAATATCACTAAAGACCATATAGTTTTCAAAATCAATTAATCCTCAAATTTAAAGGATACTTGTGTTGCACTATGCCCTTTGCGATTTTCAATCAATGTAAGATCAGTCAGATAAATGTGAACAACCTGCTGTTTTCACTGAGGCTCCCTATTATGTGTGTAGTTTATTTCCAGACTTCCCCCCATTTTCTCTCCATCACTTTCTGAATCCCAGTGTTGAGCTGTCACGAATATTTTCTCTCTGGGTGTTTTGTGCTGCTGTCCCTGAAGAAATAGGCTTTCTTTTCATTTGCAGAAAAACTGTCTGCAATGTTCAGATATTGATCAAATGGAACAATTCTAACTTTTATCTTGGGATCCTCAAAGGTCCTATTTTTGAAACATAAATAATTTAAACCACCTTGACTCTTACTTCAGAGCCAGCTCTCCTTTCAAAGGAAATTTTCCTGACATTTTAGAGGTTACCGTGATTTTTGTTAACTTTGAGTTAGATTAAATGAATAAAGGAAGTTAAATATATTCAATATGAACACTTGTGACTTTGTTGGATGCACTGATAGTAAACATTTTATTTGAAGATTTAAAAAAAATGATACAGATAAACTCTTAATGCTAAGAAACAGGGAGGATTTTTTCAAATAAGTACTGTTGCATCTTTCCAGCACAAGGTGATCACACACAGCAGAAGTGCAACCTGGGTATAATGGTGTTCTTTATATTGACTACATGGTGGGGCTGATGCAAATGCATTCATAGCTGTAAGGCCGAAGATGCCAAATAGTAGAGACAAAAACCAGTCTCTTGATATTTCATAGTTAGAGTCCAGATGTCCAGGTGTATGAGGTAGACAGGATTAAATAACCCAATATCAGCCACGGCAGCAGAGCAACCACTAACTACTTTTTGCAAAAGCTAAATTGGATAAGTATGAAGATAAAACCCAAAACTCCACTATACTTACTTGGTTTTTTGAAGTTTCTGATTAAGTGACTGCAGAAAAACATCAGGTCACTGAAAAAACAAAATGTTCATTTCACTTAGATTTTTCATTATTGCAGTTTTTTCTCCTTGGGTATTTTTCATTCTTACTCATTACTCATTTACTGCATTTTTTTTTGATGACAAAGTTCTCACCAGCATTTTTACTAGCAGGGAAACACTTTAAAATTTGTTTGTTGTAGCTCAGTCTGGAATGTTTGATCAGTATGCTTCCATTTATTAAGTAGTTGGAGAGTGAGTACAACTTAGTACATCAGTATGGTCATTCACCATGGCTAACCCCAGGTGAATGCAAGTGAAATAAGGTCTAATATTTGAAAATCTTTCTTCCATTTTGGCACACATCATTTAAAAATTATCAAGTCAAAAATTTCCAACAAGTATCAAAGTATGTGTTTACAGGACTGAGTCGGACCCCCAGTGCTGATCCAATGAGTGAGAAAATGAAGTTCCAGATACACTGGGAAAAATTAATATGTGATTACTTCACATTAATAAAAACTGAAGTGATGGCAAGTGTATAATCTCATACCCACATCAACACCAGTCTGGAAGTGCAGGAAAAGTTTCCCTTAGGAGCAATGTGAGTTAGGGAGGAGCAAAGTGCCTGCCTAGACAGCTTACATCTTGAAGACAAGAGCATTCTGGGCAATAGTGCTAGCCAGGGTTGAAAGCACATTCCTTCTATGAAGGGTGAGGATGTGACAGAAATCCAGGAGTTGGGTCTAGGGGAGAATGTGGACAATGTCCCAATAATAGTCTGAAGCAGGCCTTCTGGAATCATCCTAAAGATGCTGGGAAAGACCAGGAGGGAAAGAGAACAGACCATGCTTAAGGGGAGACACATTTTAAATACTTTGTAATATAGAATCACCAGGGAGGGAGTGAATGTTGATGAGCATTTACCTGCTCCAGGGGCAGTGAGTGATGAAGAGACTGAAAAACTAGTGAAAATGAAATTTAAAGGTGAAAATTATAATTATATTTTGGATTTACAAACCTATGTGACATTGAGGTGCATCAACTAGGTCACTGAATGTAGGATTTTGAATCTTGACTTGGAAAATAATTTGGGAGTCTTCAACTGCAATTTATACAAGCTAAGATTTAGTATAAGCTACTATTGTGAAAAGAATTTCTAACACAATCACCAAAGCCAGACCAAAGCATTTCTTTTTGGAGCGACATGGCGTGAGGCTTCTGGCAGGTTTCCGAGTTAGACCTGTACTGATTGCTATATCTTGAAGTATCTGAATGTGTTCCAGACCAAGAAAAGCAAAGATAAGACAGGAGGTTGTGTCTTTTACTTTGAAGATAGTGGAAAAAACACATCACTTGGTCTAGGCCAAAGTGCTCTCTGTATTTAGTGACAGCATTCTGTAGCATTTTTAGCTACAGGAGATTGAAGGATGTCTTCCTTGATTAGAACTGTCATGCTTTTTTTTTGAGAAAATCTGAAAATTGCAGAATAGAAAGGAATCTGGGACATTTTTGAGGTGAGGAAGATTTGGGCATCCTTAAATTAGAGAATAAACAATAAATGCATTTAACTTGTGGCCAATAGGGACAAAAATCAAAATTGAATATTCAGTAATCATCCCTAGTTAAGAATTAGGACAACTCACCTACAGAATGGGAAGGGTGGAGGCAAAGTCAGCAACATTTGTGAACTTGGTGGTAGATTTTGGATGTATCCCCACTGGCTCTTCCTATCTCTAATGAAAGATGAAGCTGTCCTTTGAGGGTGGCTTGAAGCTGGCACTAGAAATCACAGTGCTAAGAGTAGAGAAGTTTTGACATTGCATGGGAACTGGGCAGCCAGGTGTCTATATCCTGCATGTATCTGGGGTTTGCATGCATTCATATCACAATAAAAATATAGCTCTCTTGGTTATGATGTATGGAACTACATATAGTGGAGACATGGATGTGGGTGTACAGTGCTGTGAAGAAAGAGAGGCATTTATTGTACCTTGGTTGTTTGGGAGTCTGAATTTTTGCTCGACACCTAAGACCTAATGATCTCACCAGTTCTCTAACAGTTTTTTTCATATTTTTTCCTCACTTGATTAACTTGATCAAGATCTTGTTTTCCTTACCTTATTCCATTTTACTATACATTTCCTTATGTTATACATACAATGTTTAAACTGTAGTTTATTTTAAAAAATTACTTTGATATTTTTGACATTATAGTATAATTACACCTGTTCCTATTCCCCTTTCTTCCTCCAAAACCTCTTATGTACCCACCTCTTGCTCTTTCAAATTTATGGCTTGTGTTTCTTTAACTGTTGTTATATACATACATACATGTTTATGTATGTGTATTTCTAAATATGTAAATACAACCTGCCTTGCCCATGTAATGTTACCTGTACATGTATATTTCTTAAAGGGAATAACATCATGTTATAAAATTTTACTCTTTGATGCTTTTTATGTCAGTTTTTTTCACCCTTCTTATTTCTTTATAGCAATCCATCTTCCCTCATCCTATTGGCTTAAATGGTTATTAAATTTCATGTTTTAGGCATTATATCTTAGAAAGTAATTTCATTATAAGTGTATATTCAATTCACTAAGTCAGAAACATAGGTTTTACTAAAAGGGGTCAGCTCTGATTAATGATGGCTGCTATTATGCAAACAGATGGGAAATGTGATGACAATGTTCTATATCCCATTATTCTCCTTATTGCCTTTATTAACAGCAACAAAGTACTCTACACAATAACAACCAAACTTAGAATGTGGTTCTCTGAAATTTACTGCTGGTTTTGCTTCTATGCAGAGACTCTAGAGTGAGCAAAAGGTTCTGAGCAAATGCTGAAACCAACAACAGTTGAAAGCAGAGTTTTCCGAAGAGTAACAGTTCTATCACTTACTTTATTCTTACATCACAATGGTTATCTTGATATGAGCTTATCAGGCCGAGACTTCCTGGTACACAAAAATCCAATTCAAATAGCTCAGCTTAATATACTCTAGGAGCTCCCCCATGTGACTAATCTCTTACTATTCTACAACAATGCCCTTGTAAGTAGAATGGTCTGATTACCAAAAATACATCACATTGATTGTCTATTTTCACCATACCTCATGAATAAGAAAGTGATAGAACTGTAGGGAAATGTAGGTGTCTACAAGGTTGGTCTTTAAACTTTTAATCAAAATGTCAAGGATATAAAATGTAAATAATACTAGATGTAAATGAGTCTTGGAGATCCAATATGATCATGCATTAGCTACAAAACAGACAAACAAGCAAACCAAAATATAAGAAGTGGTAACAACCACATGCAATGAAGCTCAGGTAGTGGTTCAAAATGAAGTTATCCAAGGAGAAATTATTTTCCCACAAACAATTTCCCAGATAAACATTGTAGGCTAGATTTAAAAACCTTTTAAACCCCTTGAGAAATGGTATCTATCTTTATACAAGGATACAAAGTATTATTCTGAATTAGAATCATGAAGAGCCTTTTCCTTTTCATAATTAAATAGCAATTATGATAATGGCAGTCTTGATATTTAGAAATATAGATTTTTTAATCAATAATAGAGAAACTCAAACCTAATTCTCATATGAATTAATAATCAGATGCACTTTGTGATTTGGCTACTGTCATTGCCCTTTACTCAAGGAAAAATCCGAGCAATTCTCAAACTGTGCATGATGAGGTCCCAGGATTTCTTCAAGAGGTGAAACGTAAGATGACCTTAAGAAGGTTCCTGGGTAGACAAGGAACCATCAATAGTTCCTACCCTCTGCAAGAAAAGGAGCTTCACTTTGTCTTTATAATAGGATTCTATAGAAAACTTAGCTCTCTGCATATCATCCACTTGAACATATCCCTCTGGCTACCCTATTCTGGACTCCCAGCTTGTGTCCTTGCTTGCTGCTGAAGCAATTACTGACTTAGGGAGGGGGCTGTGCGTCACTCCTGAAGAGTGAGACTTTAAGAGAGCTCTTTTTGAAAGGCTGTGAAACAAAAATTGATATCTATTCTTGAAGGAGATGAGAATTCAACTCTACATGTCAGAAAGAATCTCATTGATTCCAACTGGCAAACATTCTAGGAGCGTAAGGATTACATATAGGATGGCATTAGCATGATGAATGATTAAATCAAAATATGGAAAGAACTCATGACCTTGATTCCATTCATCAACTTTGAATCAACCAATCGGCCTAATGTTCTTGTAACCGTTTATATTAACTAATGCAGTCCTATTATTTAAGAAAATTTATATTTGTTTTTTACTTGTAGCTGAATTATTTTGACTAAAACAGGGATAGCTTGTAAAAAGACACTAGAGAGAACAGCTTTGCATATTCAAGGTCAGGATGCTACCAGCAAGTATAAAAGAAAAAAAGCTGCATTAGAATGGTGCTGGACACTAGCAGAAAAGAAGTTATAAAGGCAAATGTGTGTGGTTCAAGGGGAAGAAGACCAGGTTTAATAGAATTAGGAGGTGTAAGGTTCCAAGGCTGCAGTATAATATTAGAATCTATGACACAAAGACAGATTTTCTAATGACCTTGGGAATGCAATAAACATGTATGTTAATGGCAGGGCATGGGAATAGGGTACCAGTTGACTTTCTCAAATGGCTTATGAAACATAAAACAGTTTCTCTTAGAAAAAGATTCAGAGAGAATCTTTCCTAAGGAAAATTTACTTCAATAGAGGCCAAGAACTGGCAACAGAGGAAGGATTTGGGGAGTTTAAATTTACAGGAAAGCTAGGCAAATAGGAAATAGTATTTTTGAGAAAGCAGAGTGTAAAAGGTTCCCAGGAAAAATTAGAATTGGATAAACTGAAGAAGAACCCTCTGAAGGATTTGTTACAGCAACAACAACAACAAAACCCTAGATTGGACTGAGAATGTGCAGACAGGAAAGTTGACTTGACTGATAGTACCCATGGAAGCTTCTAGTAAGAAAACAGACACACCAACCCCACTGGTATGTACCACATCTGGACTGCAGGGGAACTGACCTGCAGATGGAATCTTCCATTCCCAAAGTTACCTCTTTCCCATTCTATAAGCCCCTAGATTCCCACACCACATGTGCACAGTCTCAGAAACTGTGGCCATTCAGTTGTTTTGGTCTAAGAAACATTTTTACCTGGATGTATGTTGTGTACATGTATGTGCCTAGTTCTCGCTGAGGTCAGATGAGAGCATTGCATCCCCTGAAATTTGAGTTTTTGATAGTTGTGAGTCACAATGTGGATGCTGGGAACTGAACTTGCATCCTCTGCAAGAGCGGCAAGTGCTACTAACTGCTGAACCATCTAGCGAGCCCCTTGCTTGATATTTTTATAATTTAAATGTATCAACCAGTAGGAAGAAGAGTCATGGAGGTAGAGTTTGGATACATTCCTTTCTCAAGAGATTCTGCTTTGGAATGTTCATCTTCAGTGTAGCAGTATGGATAGGTGGGGAGCCTTTAAGACATGAGACCTTGTGGGGAAGTCATCATCACTGGCAACATTGCCTTAGGAGGAATTGATGGGACTGTGGCTGGTTTTCATAATAAAATTGCTATGAAACAAAAATCTGACCTCTGATTCTCACCCTGACATCTCTCTCTCTCTCTCTCACAGGTACTCACCCCTGCTATGATGCCATTTGTCATAATATAATCCACAGGGGGTGTTGATGAGAGTCAATATTATGCTGTTCAGATGTTTAGCCTCCAAAACCGTGAGCTAACTTTTTCTTTATAAAGTTCCTGAATTGGAATATTTCATTATAGTATGAGAAAAAGATAAATACATACAGTGAGAATTAGATTTTTTTCAATGATAAGTTTACATTTTATTGTATATTCCAAAGTAAAATGACTAAAGTTACTGTAATCAAAGGATGCACATTTTATGTGTCAAATTATATAAGAAAATTTAGAATAGATAGAAAATTTGAAGATATACTTTGTAGAGGTCTCAGAATTGTTTTCTAAATAAGAGAGATAGTTGTCATATTGGGGGCAAAGGCACAAATTGGAAGTATTCATGGAAAAATTCTGTTTCTCTGTTCTTGTATCTGGTTATAATTATAATTATGCCCTTCTCATTGCCTAAAATGTCATTTATCTGTAAATTTTTATGTCCCTGTCTCACAGCTTAATCTAATTTTCTTCTTTTATGAAGTCATCCATGTCTGTTTCCATCCTTAGTGGCTTTCCTTTCCCTATAGGCCTCAATCCAATTAGCACTGAATTACGTCTTGTTTTACTTAATAGTTTTATAACTCAAATGTACCAGACTATTAACCTCTTTCTAACTGTAAATGCACAGCATGGAGAGCCTTGGTTGTTCTGCATGTGTTTCTTTACTTCTACGGGGAAATAAGAGTAACTTGGTCCCACGGCTTCTTGTGAGGACTAAATGTGAGCAAAGCATTTCCCATATCATCAATGAACCAATAAATGTCATCCATATTGATGAAAATAGGCTAATGAAATCAATCTAATAATTTGGATCCACAAAGATCATGCATTGTACATATATGATCCTCAAAAAAAATCCTAACACAGTGGTTGAATGTATACCCGTTAAACAATTTTGGGTTTACTATTTATTTTTTCTGGTAAGTGTTTTACAGTTACTGCAAGAGGTCTAATAATGTAGCAACTCTAGAAACCCCAAGAGGGAATGTCTAGAGTCATTTATCATTGATATTTTCTTCATATTTGATGTATGCTGGTCCTGACTCTAGTTTAAGGTTACTTTTCTAAACCAGTAGTGGCAAATGCCCCGACACCTGGTAAGTGATTCTCTGATCGATTCGTCTAAACTGGAGTCAGTTTAGATGGGTGAGTGGAATTTGGCTTCTCGGGATAAGTAGCACTTTCAAGTCCATACACTCTCAGCTTATTTTACAATGGTTAACACGCATTTATTAGAATGATGGATTTCCAGGGACCATTCTCTCAAAAATATTTGATGTATTTCTTAACAAAAAAATCTTTGGGACTTGAGGTTTCTGTTTTATATTCAATTTGGCAGTAATTAATTGCCATGACATGCTCAGTAAATTAAAATTAGCTTAAAATATTTATGATGAGTTTTTTCAGATGAGTACTATTAAAAACAAAATTACATAAATACTAGTGCTTATTATATTTGTAATCATGAATGAAAATTTGTGAAGTAAAATCTTACGGTTTTACTTAGCGAAATGAAGTAATTGAAATCCTGCTGAGAGCTTGTGATGTATTTGCCTTTGGGAGAGACACTTCATAGGTGAGCATCCAGACAAAGATGGTCATGATTAGCAATTGGCTGCTACACATCAGGAGGCCATGCAATCCAGGTTCTCTTCATTCTGAACTTTTGACTGTTTCCTTCTCTCCTTACTATTTTATTAACTTGGTCTATACTTGGTGGTTCCCTCTTTATTCTGAACTTTTGACTGCCCCCCCCCATCTCCTTACTATTTTTATTAACTTCATCAATACTTGATGGCTTCCTGTTCTCTCCATACATTGGTCTAAGCCCAGGATAACCAGAGAGAAAGAGTCTCTGGTTTCATGTGGCCATGGCTTCTTTTCAGTGCCATTAGTGTCTAGTCCGATCCAGCTAAGTACATTTAACAGTATCTGTTATGTTCATTCTTCCTGCCATGAGAAACAAGATGCAGCATAGCTTTTTACATAAAATATAAACAGTTTAGAAAGATCAACATTTACAATCAGGAAATAAAATATTTTAATTGCTGAAACAGGTGGTTGTTTAACTTGCTGAGTTCTGATGAAGGCTCTGTTCTTACATTTTTAGTGCAAACTGTAGCGGGAGGAAGATGAACATGGCTGCTGCTGTCTGTGGTTCATTCCCTGTGGGTTGTGCCCTCTCAGATAAGACCTATTTTCTTGTTGCCTTTTCACTCATACAATCCTTCCTTGACTTCTATTGAACTAGCTAACAAACTTTTGTTACCACTATTTCTTTATAGTTAGGTGGCCCGATGATCCCAGGTAAAAGATAGGAGGGATGTATATTGAGCAGCAAAGAAAGTTGGAGAAATGTATACCTAGAGGAAAAAATAATGTGTTGAATAATTCTTTTAATAAATATTTACCAAGTATCAACTGCACATAAGGTGGTATTTTAGGTCCTGTGCATACAGTAATATAAAACAAATAAAATATGTCTTTGTAGGAATTATTTTCCCAGTAAGTAGACTAATTAGCAAATAAATAAGAAAATATTTAGTACGTGTGGTTTAGGAAAATAGCTCAGTTGGTAAAACACTTTTCTAGCAAGCATTAGGACCTAAGCTGAATCTCCAGAGTCTATGTTTAAAAAGTCAGGCATGGTGATATGTGTCTACAATCCCAGTGAAGACAGAGATAGGCAGATCACTGCGATTTCCAGGCCGTGCAATCTAGTCTATTTGGGAAGCTCTATGTCAGTTGTAGACTCTGGCTCAAAAAAAAAAATGAGGAAAAACACCTTATGCTGACCTCTGGCCTCCACACATATTTGCATAGCCATGCATGTACACACATGTGAACACATACCACACAGAATATTTAACATGTCAAGTGATGATTACTATTGGAGAAAAATAAAGCACAGAACAGATATTGGGATTCTTAGAGTCATGACAGATTTACCTCCTATAAGATGCATAAGAAGGTTCTCACAGATCAGCTGACATTTGTGCAGAGGCCTGATTGGTCAGTGGTAAGGGAGTAAGCAGTAAGAGTAGCTGGGGGAACAACTCATACGTAGGTTCAAGGGCCAGCTAGGAGGTGGTGCGGGGCAGGGTGTTAAAAGGAAGAAAGGCTTTAAAATGAGTTATGTGGATAGTAAATCTGATATGAAATGATGGAAATGCCCAAGAGTAACCCTGGCAAACATGAGCTCAGTCATTATTTCTCTGGTCAAAGGCCATAGTTTAGGCAGCAAAGAAAGAATTTGTCCTCCCTAAGGACAGGAAATCAGTCTGAGGGAAATTACGTAAATTTTAATTTGATTTTCTTACATTTAGAGAACAATAATGAAGAGATAAAATGTGAATTTGGAGCCTGACTTGTTTCTAGCCTGCCATAAGTAGATGAGCTGCTCGGAGCTTCTAGGCTAAGCTCTCTGGGTCTTCCTTTTGCTTTTTCTCTGAAGGGAAAGGGTATTACCTAGTTGTTATTTTAACCCTAAACAAGCAATTTAAACTAAATAATAATTTATTCTAACCTGCTGCTACAAACATGGATTTGCTGTTTTCAGAGAGCCAAGAATGCCTTGTCTGTGCTGCATTTATTATTTTTAAAATTTGTAACAGTCCTTTCTATTCACTTCTTGGTTACTGAGGAAAAAGCCGCCTGGTCTTCTAGCCTGCTTTGGAGCTATGCAGAGACAAATCTGGGCTATCTGCACAGGCATGCTTGTCCACTTTGTCCCTGAATGAATCCCAGGGGAACTCTTCACCCCGTCCCCCTGTCCCTCCTTCCCTCCCATCTTTAAGCAGCCAAATGATTGTCAGCCATCTTTTATAGGGCTGGAGAGGATGTCCTATGTTTTACTGTCATCTTGAATAAAGACAACTACACGGTGTGACCAGACCAAAGGAGACAACAACAGGTCTCCAAGGTATTTTGGATTGGGATGGACTGTTGTATAATAATTCATGTTCTGTATTGAAAACAGGGTTTATGAAAGATAAGATTAAAAACAAGGCTTGTTTAATAAGGTATTAACACTGCAATTCCATGCATTCATATATAAGAATGTACCTTGCTGACAGTCAAACTTTATAACATGAGAGTAACCCAGATGGTACTGGTTTTGAAGACATAAAAGGGCCATAGAGCTGACTGGGATCTAGAAGGCAGGCTATGTATGCTGCCAAGGATGGGGCCAGAGAGATGAGCCAAGCCCCAGAGGAATCCCAGATATTAAGCATTGAATTGTTTGCATTGTTGGAACTTGGTTTTGCCAAGTTGTGCATATTATTGTCATGCCCTGTAGCTTCCCTCTTGAAGTAAAACAAGGTACTTTATTTTTGATATTGTGGGAACACACAGATGAGAGATTTTAAACTTCTTTAAGAGGAAATTTTTGGAATTTTACAGAAAATTAAAATGAAAAAAAACTGGGTATTTTTTTTTTTTTTTTTGGTTTTTCGAGACAGGGTTTCTCTGTGTGGCTTTGCGCCTTTCCTGGAGCTCACTTGGTAGCCCAGGCTGGCCTCGAACTCACAGAGATCCGCCTGCCTCTGCCTCCCGAGTGCTGGGATTAAAGGCGTGCGCCACCAACGCCCGGCCAAAACTGGGTATTTTTAAGGAACAGCATTTAAAATATTTAAATTTATAAGGTTTGAGAATTTTAAATTTATAAAATATTTTATTGTGATGGTTTTATTAATATGTAATCTTTATAAATAGATAAATAAAAGGCTAAGAATTTAAGGCCACAGCTATGAGTACCAAACATTAAACTCCAGAAACTGAGGCATTCCTATCTTATGATGCAGCAAGACAATAACCTAAGCAGTCTGGCAGAATCTCTCCTTACTTTAGGCCTATTCAGGGAAACAGAGACTGATTTAAGAATGTATGTCTGACCTCTTTGTTTTTGCTAACATCATTAAGCTGTAGCTATTTTGAAACTGAGTCATACAAGAAACTGTGATATTCTGTAATGGTGCTCTATGTGAGGACCAGGGAAATAAAGCTGCCATTCTCCCTATGGACTATATTCATGATTTAAAATTTTTCTTTTGGTGCTAAAATAGCTCCAATTCAGAAATTGTGCCTCATTCAGAACTATACTTATAGTTATGCTAAGTACTAATGTAATTACATGAAATAGCTTTATTTAGTTCCCTGTACATGTTTTCAAGGTATAGCCTAAAGCAAACAACTGAAAACAAGCAAAATTTATTTAGCTCAGATATACTCAATAGGTAATGGTTCTCAAACTTGCCAGAGATCTGATGAACATGGCATTAAGATTTAGTGGAAAAAACTTACCATGACAGACAGAGACCCCCAGCTCCTAGCAGTGACTCCACGGTCTCCAGGAAGACCATGGGGCACAATGATAACTCCACCTGGAAAATGGTGATGCTAAACACTGGGTAGAACTTCTCAGTTCCTTGGCTGCTGCCAGGACCTGGCCCAAACTGTGGACAAACAGGACACTGGAGAGTTGATTGCCCCACTCTGTCTACACAAAGTAAGGTCAGTGCCCCCAGGTTCCTCCTCCACAGGAAAGCCTCTCATCTTCTTGGCCTGGTGGGGGAGACTGAATGTGCCCTGGTACCTCACCCCCAGTGCCATGGAGACCATAAGAACCTCAGTCTAGGTTACGGACTAGTCTCTGTCATTTTTAATCAATACATAGGCCATTTGGATTATACTTCCTGCTATAATTTATCCTTCTCAGATCTCTGATGACAGTGCCAACTAGACTAACTGTAGCTTTGTCATCTTGCCAGCAGCAGAGAACCAGCTCCTCCTCCAAAGGCTGCAGCCACTTCATTAGTTCATCTATTGCTACTAGGTCTCTTGTTAAGAAAGGGCAGACAGGGTTGCTTTGCGAACAGACTTCATATTAAAGAACAAACAGGTTTTAGGTGATTAGATAGTTATGTTGAAGATTAGTTAGTTATAGTTGAAGATTAGATAGTTATAGTTTTCCTTGTTAAGAATTTCAGAAAAGAATCTCACTAAAGAGTAAGTACACAGATTTGAAAGATATTATAAGATAGTTCTGTTAGTAATATGCTAGAATAGAAAGTGAATCAGGTACATTTTGGACTTACCAAAATAGGATAGATAATGGAATTATTTTCTCTGAATTTGTCAAATGCAAATGGACTAGACATTGTTTAGGTATTTATTGCTTGTATATGTTGTATATAGTTATTGTACATTTTGGATATAGTTTTTCTTGTATTAGTTATAAGCTTTTTAATTTTAGACAAAAAGGGGGAAATGTGGTGATATTGTGTTCCCCAAAATATTGTGCACCCTAATAAGTTTATCTGTGGTTAGGGAACAGAACAGCCACTAGATACAGAGGCCAGAAAATGGTGGCACACACGCCTTTAATTTTATCACTTGAGAGGAAGAGATCCATCTGGATCTCTGTGAGTTTAAAGCCACACTGGAAACAGCCAGGCATGGTGACTCATGCCTTTAATCCCAGGAAGTGAGCCTTTAATCCCAGGAAGTGATGGCAGAAAGGTATATAAGGTGTGAGGACCAGGAACTAGAGCTGGTTAAGCTTTTAGGCTTTTGAGCAGCAGTTCAGCTGAGACACATTTGGATGAGGGCACAGAGGCCTCCAGTCTGAGAAAACAGGATCATCTGAGGAACTGGCGAGGTGAGGTAGCTGTGGCTTGTTCTGCTTCTCTGATCTTTCAGCGTTTACCCCAACACCTGGCTCCAGGTTTGTTTTTGTTAATAAGACCCTTTAAGATTCATGCTACACAGGTGTAACTTTTTACTAAAGGAGCATGTTTGCAATGACTGTTCAATAATAACCAGTCATGTCTCTGGTAAATGATTAGATGAAAAAAAAGGTTTAAAGTCTATCCAAATTATGAGGGTCTAAGAAAATGTTCTAAGATATATAAATGTAATCTGTAAAGATATAAAAATTGATTTGAGGTATATGGAAAAAGGAAAATGTTTCAGACTTCTCCCCCTCTATGCTATTGTTATACTGCGATTTCTTACAGACACCTGTTAGCTGCTGTTTCTACAATATGGATTTCAATACAGATTGCAAACAATGGTCATGCTAATAATTCTGAAAATTTTATCTCTTTTTGTAAACTAAAAATTCATGTAGGCTTTAGGGAATCAAGGCAGTCATAAAACATGGTCCTACCTCTCAGAAGTCAAACAGACTCCAGGAAAGTACAGCCCAAGTCTCCTCACCTGTCTATGGGATGGGATCTCTGTCCTGGTCTTGGGACTCCTCCCCTCCTTCAACTACTAGGACTATGGACCTAAAAGTTCCAAATGTAAGATTTTCCTTTGAGTTCCTAAACTTTAACTTCTGTCCCTAGTCTGTATTTGTCTCAGCAGATTTCCCTTTGGCTGACAGACACCATCCAAGAATCAGCAGCAGACTGCAAACTGCTGAGCTCTGAACTTTGCTGAAAGCTGATGTAAACCAGTCCAGCTGATGTGATTGCTCCCTGTCTCTTCAACTGGGTCAGCTAACTGTGGTGGTATTGTGTTTCCCAAAATATTGTGCACCCTAATAAATTTATCTGGGGTCAGAGAACAGACAGCCACTAGATATAAAGGGTAGAAAATGGTGGCACTCACACCTTTAATCCTAGCATTCCAGAGGTAGAAATCCCTCTGCATCTCTGTGAGTTCAAGGCCACATTGGAAACGGCCAGGTATGGTGACACACGCCTTTAGTCCCAGGGAGTGGTGGTAGAAAGCAGAAAGATATATAAGGCGTGGAGACCAGAAACTAGAAGCATTTGGCTGGTTAAGCATTTGGCTGGTTAAGCATTCAGGCTTTCTAGCAGCACAGTTCATCTGAGAGCCATTGGGATGAGGACACAGAAGCTTCCAGTCTGAGGAAACAAGACCAGCTGAGAAGTTGGCCAGGTGAGGTTAGCTGTGGCTTGTTCTGTCTCTCTGATCTTCCAGTGTTCACCCCAATAACTAGCCTTGGATTTGTTTTTATTAATAAGAACTTTTAAGACTCCTGCTACAGCTAACCAGATGTTTCTGATGACTGCCCCATTGCCTGGCCTCTGACTAGCCTTTCAGCACTTCTGGGCCTTGACAACAACCTTCTAGTTTCAGCTGGAAGTATTCACAGAAGAGAATAACTCAGTCCTACTTCCCCAACAGGCTGAAATGCTAAGTCAAAAGGAAACTGGCATAGGCTACCAAAATGGCTACCAATTGGCATACCAGGAAAGATACCCGTTAAAACCAAATAGACCCTGATTTGTCAACAGGTAGATTCATTAGCTGAAATAGTTCTACAAAATGATAGGACACTCTATTTGCATTATGCAGAACAAAGAGGTATTATATGACTTTAAGAGAAAATTGCTGTTTCTATACAAACCATTCAGGAATATAACCTAGCTGTACTCAAAGAAACATCGTAAAAGGGGACCTGAGATGAAATAAATGACCAGTATCCCATCCATTTCCAGACT
>CABHPP010116354.1:3217-8217 GCA_902168425.1 Peromyscus attwateri
ACCAAAACGACACAGAGAAATCCTGTCTCGAAAAAAAAAAAATTTAAAAATAGGAAAGTGCTCTGAAACCATCCAGTTTCCTCAAAAGGAGTCAAAACATACGTTTGTTCTAGTACCACGAAGTCCCAAGGACAAAATGACCCCACTCAGGGCTCAGTTAGTGGTATCGGGAATTTATTTTCTACCTCTTTCTTTTCCCACTTCCTTCCTGTTGGCTCCATTCTCTATTGAGCTAGCTGCCATACAGTGGCTGCAGAAGTGTCTTTCTGGGTCCTTACATCAGCAGCAAGTGTCTGCTGCCTCTCACTGGGTCGCGTGTCCCTCTCTAACCAACCTCTGTGGTTGATGAACTAATTGATGCAAACACCAAGTTGGACTCTGTATTCAAGGCCTGGGTCCTAGGCTAGAGCCACAGGTAGACTTTAGGGGCTGAAAGAAGCTGTGGTCATCACTGGTGATACCCCAGTGTTTCTAGTTAGATTCTTGTTTCTCACACACCTGGAATTTACAGCACGGAGCACCTGGCTTCGGCCAGTGAAAGGTGAGTGGTTACTTCCATGCAGAGGAACATATTAAAGATTCAGATTACAAAGCCTCACTTTTCACCACCTCCATCTGTAAGACCTGAGAAGGTAACACCTTCATCAGAGTGGCTACAAGGAGCCGGACTCCTCTGGACACTGAGTGATGCTTGAAATGCGAACCAAACCAAGGACGACATGTAACAGCCACTAAGAGTAGGGGCTTGGTAGGTTGGCTTGTGAATTAGAACAGAAACCAAAGCCTGGATTCACAGGATATAGGGACCGGTCAGGCTCCGCTCTGAGATAAAAAGCTGAGATGCTGGCCTGTATGTCTCAGCTTAGCTGACCACACCTCTGTTCTTCTGGCCCCTGGGCTCAAGACATTGGAATCGTTTATACAGACTGGCACGCCCCCCCCCCCCAAGAGAACCTCCATCAGGGCTAAGCCCTTTTCATCTTTACCTGTCCCTTTCCTCTCACTCACATACTCCATGGCACAGGCACCATAATGCTACTACCCTTCTTCTGGTGTAAGACATGCTGATCCCACAAACAAGAAAGTAGGACTTATGATCTTGTTCTACATCTATAGTTGCTTGAGGCCTTTGGTAAGGGCTTAACTCCCCAGGCCTCAGTGCCTATTTCATACAGCTGAAACAAATGTTAATACTCTGTCAAGTCAATCTATACCAATAGTGCTTGGCACACAGTAAGTGCTCCATGATTTCAGTATCCATCATGATGATGATGTTTGTGATAACGATGGTGATAATGATCATGATAGCAGTGATGATGGTAATGAAGAAGAAGAAGAAGAAGAAGAAGAAGAAGAAGAAGAAGAAGAAGAAGGGAACTGGAGAGATGGCTCAGAGGTTAAGAGCACTGGGTGCTTTTCCGGAGGACCCAGATTCAACTCTCAGCACCCTTATGATGGCTAATAACCATATATAACTCCAGTCCTAGAAGATCCAATGCCCTCTTCTGGCTTCCTTGGGCACTAGGCACTCACATGGCACATAAACATGCCTGCAAGTAAAACACTCACACACATAAAGTAAAAATAATTTTTAAAAAGTTAATGATGATGATGGTAGTGATTATCACGATAGTGGTGAGATCAATGGCAATAATGATGGAAATGATAATGGGGAGGAAGATGATGATATGATGGTTTTGATGATGGTGGCAATGATGATAATGATGATGGTGATGATGATGGTGATGGTGGTGGTGATGATGATGGTGATGATGGTGATGATGGTGGTGATGATGATGATGGTGATGATGATGGTGATGGTGGTGGTGATGGTGATGATGGTGATGATGGTGGTGATGATGGTGATGATGATGGTGATGATGATGGTGATGATGGTGGTGATGACAAGTCAACAAGTAACGCAGCTATGACCATGGTAAGCAAGCAAGGTTGCACAAGAAAGAAAAAGGTGTATGCACTGGAGAAGAGGAGAGAGCTGGCACTCATAGAGCATGTCACAATGCCTCCGAGTCTGTTCAAGTCACTGGGTGCATGAGGACCCAGGGGGAGTGCTGGCATCTTCCTCAGTCACTGGGCATTAAGAGGGGATCGTCTCTTGTCCTGCTCATCTCGCTAACCTGGAAGGCTGTAATACGCACATGGTTGTGGTCCCCATAGGCCCCAATGAGAAGAACTTGATTCCAAACCAAGCCTGAGGAAAGCAGTATTGAGAAAGCAGGGTGACTCCTGATGACCCTGCTCGCACCCCTGGGCCCAGTCACCCTGAAGCCCACTATGTCTACTACACCAGTCAATAAGTTTCTTTTTCTGTCCAAGTCCACTTGAAATGAATGGTTTTGAAATTAGTTGTTGCAACCTTCAAGGAAGACGCTTTGAATGAACCCGTACTAGCAGGTCCTATATCTCCACGCTTTTGCCCTCTGCCCATCCTCCAAACACATAACTACCCAGCTCCCCTCCGTACACCATTCACATTCTCTTCCCCAAACAGCACTCACCCTTCCAAACCTCTATGTCATCCTCTGTGCTGAGATTTTTAAGGATAGGCGTCTACCCTAGACAGAGTAGCTTCCAACACTCTACCTCTGATGGTTCAGCCTGCTCCCCTCGGTGTAGAAAAGCACCATCCACCAAAGCTTGCCTTATATAGTGGTGCTTCGGGCAGCACGTATAAATATAACCACAAATTCGACCTTTCACATTAATAATTGCCTGTTTCCATCCCCACCAACATCTCCATGCCAGCACCCACGAGCAAACTGATCTGCACTTCCACTGGACAGCCCCCACCCCCCGCACCCTCTCTCTTGCCCCTGCCCCGTTGCCCACCACCCTCCAGACACCAGCCTGAGGGTCTGGCAGAATTTAAGTCATATCTCATCACTTTTCTCTTGACACCGTGGTTTACGTCAAGTCTTCAGAGCTGTCTGGCCCCTCCCAAGGACCCAAGCAGTCCCCGTCTTACTACCTCTAACTCATGGCTAAGGACTGGACATGTGTGTGACCCACCCTGCTGATTCCTAGGTGAAAGTCCTAGTCCTTGGTGTGATAACCTTGGTGGACAGAGTTGTCTTAAGGATAAAACCCTTGTAAAGGGCATTCGTGTTCTCTTGAGAAGAGGCAGAAGGGAGATGACTCCTCTCTCATGGTGAAAAGCACTGGGACATGGCAACAATCATCTGTCCACCAGGGCAAGTGATCCCCCTACCCCTGGCACCAGCTATCAGTACCTCAGGCTCCTGGACTCTAGAACCGTGAGAAACACATGTCCACTGCCTGGGCCTCTAGGTCACAGCAGCCCAGACTGATAGAGCCACTTGCCTGGCTCCAAAGACCTTATGCTCTGTCTCACTATCCCTCCCAACCCCCAGTTCTCACCTGAAAGACTCTGGGCTCTGGGCCCATTGCTGCTTCCTCAGAGGGAACTGTCTCTGGCTAAGAATACTCATTAAGAACCTAAGACGGCACCGATGAACTGGCTATCCTCAGAGCGGCCACAGTGAGGCTGCTCAGGCGAGCAGCGTGAGCCTCCAAGAGGGCTGAGGACAAACGTGGAGGACACAGAAGGATCTCTGAGAGCACAGGAAAAAAGCAAAGGCTTCTGGGATTGGGGTCCAGGCTGCCTGGTCCCCTGTGTCTCCACAGCAGAATCCCCAGAAACTGTACAAACAACATTTCTCACTCTCTGCATGGAAAAGAGCCGAGAGCCGAATGGAAAAGTCCAAACTGAAAAGGACTGTGAGTGAAACTGTGAAGAACGTCTGTGGGGTTTGAGGATATGCGGACAGGGGGTGAAGCAATCTGGACAGCAGAGAAAACTAATCAGAACAGGGAAAGAGTTTCTCAGACCTGCAGGGCGAAAGGGTAAGGTCGACATCCTCATTGTCTGGGAACAGCGGAAAAGTGGTGCACAAAACAGCATCCTTGAGGAAATGATGGCTGTCTCGTGTACATGTGTGAGAGGCGATCAGCATTTGATCTGTGGACCCAGCCAAGAAGATCTGTCCTGCTGGGCAAGCCCATCAGCCCAGAAAGCCAAGGAGGGCAGGGAGGGGCTTTATTTCTTCTGTCTTTTGTGCTTTGTTTTGTTTTGTTGCTGTTGTTTTTGTTTTGTGAGACAAGGGTTTCTCTGTGCAGCCCTGGCTGTCCTGGAATTCACTCTGTAGCCCTTGAACTCACAGAGATCTGCCTGCCTCTGCCTCCCAAGTGCTGGGACTAAAGGCGTGTGCCACCATGTTCGTCAATTTCTCTGCCTTTATCTCTAGTTTCTTTATTCTCTCCCTTCTCTCTCCTCCCCTCCTCCTCCCTCAACTTCCATCCCCTCTTCTACTTACTCCTTCTTCCTTCCCTCCCCACCTGCCTCCCACTCTTCCTCATCCCCTCTCTCCTGCATCCCTCCAGCCACCTTCCTTTTTTCCTCCCCCTTCCTTCCTACCTCCCCCGCCCCCCCCCCCCCGTCCCTCTCTCTCCTTCCCCTTCCCTTTCCCCCAACCCCTGTCTCCTGCCCCCTTGCCCTGAGCTGAGATTTCTCCATCTTCCCCTGCCCTTGTACATCAGAGCTGCTGGCTCTTGGCCTTCAGACTGGGGTTGACCTTCACCTTCAGTCCCAGGTCCCCAGCTGGTGGGGATCGAGGACAGCACAGTGGATGACAGTGGATGACAGCTCAGGCTCGGGTGACCGAGGAGCCTGTTCCCATGTCATTCTCTGAAAAGGAGGGAGATGACAGATGATGAATCAATAGGAGGTGGATCATCTACAAGCTCTGTTTCTCTGCAGAACGCTGACTAACACAGCCTCCGAGAGAAGCAGGAGGCAGAAAATGAACCAGGGGCTTAGCAGAACGCACCAGCGCAAGCAGCCATCTGGGTCTAATTGACATTTACGGAGCACCCCGCCCAACAACATCATGATCTGTGTTCTTCTCAAATGCGTAGGAAACAGCCACCACCAAGACAGAACGTTATCTCGCACCATAAAA